>VCRD01000149.1:367806-424903 GCA_006783055.1 Trinorchestia longiramus
CCATGTAACAATAAGTGTTCGGGGGAAATTTCTGTGTTGTTTGCCTTGATGTTAAACATTTGTAAATGTTTGATAATTTCTATCCCACACATAGGGGATGAAAGAAACAAATGGTTTGCATAATTCGAATTAACATACTTCAATTGGTTTAAAATGCGTGTTGGATACCATGATATCAGCCTAATTTATCTGTGCTCAACATTGAAATTCAAAGTTTTATCGGCATTCAACTCCTTGAGATCCTGTTAGCACAGTGACTCTCATTGATGAAATGAATTGAATCAAATTAATCGTATTTCATGAGTCGAACGATTGCAATATCGTTCACAGATTCAAAAATTCAAATTTCTGCTAGAGCAAAGAGAACAGCAGAAATGAGTTGAGTTTTCGTAGATCAAACAACTCGGATCCTCCTCCGTGCAAAACAGTTTCTCAATTCACGTCTAGAATTTGAGCAAAAGAATTAGCACAGCGTGTTGCCCCAATTTTAGGTTCAGACCTCAAACTTCTTAATTTGACAACAAAGAAGTTTCAAAAGCCGAACGAGGGCTGAAAAACGAAGCTACGTTGGACAGCTTGTCAGGATCGGCCAAACGTGTTTCTGAACTTTCCGAAACACGCAAAAGACGTCAAATCGATGGGCACACTTCGACTAATAATCATGAGTGATAGAACAGAGAAAATAATTCAGTCAGACCTAAGAGGATCAGTAGTGATTAAAGGATAATTATATTTTAGTCGAATGAAAATTGGATTCACTTGCAATGTGACTTAATATTTATAATAATGCCTATAAAATGTTGCCAAGACATTCATTTATGTTATCCGTGATTTACGATACCATAAGTGGGAATAATTCTGCTCTATAATATCACGTAAACAACAGAAGTACGTGGTGTATGTGTTAGAATTATAGCCCAAAACTAGTGAAGGTTTTCTTTATTGTTCCAAAAAATTGAAATACTCAATGCTTCTAGGCTAAAAATATGTCAGCTAGTCATAAGATCAATAAGTTATAGTCAATTAAAATCTACTAAGTTTGTTGAATTGTGCTCACTGTAAATGGGACAAATATGTCTCCTACGCGTTCATATCAATGAGTTAGAGAATAGGGAACCCACAGTTGCTTATCTCAACGATATTTAAATGAAATTGTACAGCTAAGCAGTTCTCTGCCTGAGCAAGGAAACTAATTTAAAAAAAGAGTAGAATACTTTGATTGAGGCTAGGTTTTTCAGTTCTTTCGCCCGAGACATTATTGACACAACATGCAAGCGCTGGACTTACTCTATTCTGCAACCTACTGCCATGGATAAATATTCCATCTATCACATTGAATCGAAACCTGCATTTACAAAAGTTGATTATTAAGTTACATCGTTCACCTTTATCCTGTAGCTCATGAGCAAAACTCAATGGTTAAGCAACTCAATTTTGCGTTGAATTTTTTTAATTAGGACTTAATATCACGCCAGAGATTACGCTTCTGACCTATGGTTTAAGCAGGTGTAACAAAAAAATACACAGACAAGTCAGGCAGAGTTGCTCGCCCGTTAACAAAACTGGTTTAATTAAGTAACTTTCTTGTAGGGATAACGCACTTTAGCGACTGAACTTCGAGGGCTTTCAATATACAGTACGTCTTCTCTTGAAATCAAGTTTGTGCCATTTGTGTTCAGCATCTAACAACTACACTCTTTAATGGAGTTAATATTAAGAAATGATTCATCTAAGTGCACTCATTAACAGAGTTCTAAATACAAATGCAGAATCATTGTTTCTGTTTTAATTTAAAGTTAGGAAAAAATTCAACACGAAATGAATTTTGACTGAATTTTGAGTTGTGAAAATATAACTGTGATACAAGTACTGATTTTTTCCTGTGCATATTTATACATAAGTATTTACGCCATTCCCGTATTCAAGTCGATAAAATGAATTTATTGTTCGAATCCAATCATACTCGAACCGGCAACAGTTCCCAGCAGATAATGAAATTATCTTACACAAACATCTCAATAGAAATAACTTATTATTAATTAGACAATAAACAGTAGTCTCATTATGATTCATTTAAACTTTCAGATTATCACACTATTGAATATGAATGTTAAACATGCAACACTATACACAACGTGACAAAATATTAAATACTTTTAGCGCACTGGTAATAAAGTATGCGATTTAACGATAAACGTTCATCAATAACGATCCAGCACCGCTTATGCTTCACAAAAAATATGAGAATGGTAAATGCACCTCCTATGATCTATTTTTTCGTGGATTTAACCATGTATGTACAAAATTTACTTACAGCAACTTCCTGCCCAAAAACTATATTCTTAAAGAATCTTTAAAGCCTCACAGATATGAGTAATAATGGGCATAGTGTCAGCATTGGATATTTACTGTCAAATATTTTATGCTACTGTACTGATCTGTAAATTTCTTGGACACATCAAATTCAACATACCATAGAGAACCAACGCAATATAACGCTGTTTTCACGTGGCGTAAATCATGCAAAAATATTCCCTGTGCTAATCTTTTCCTCACTGAACTTTATCCAAAAATCAGATGGTGCCAAATTCTGACCAGCTACGCAACTGCTACTCAAACGTAATTGAGTCGGATTTCTCTCACGCATACTTCCATTTTTCAAAAACATACATGAATCAATAGATAAAAGATATGTAAAACCATCATACTGTTTTACGATATTTAAATTAACCCACCACAGGATTTAGGGTTTGAAAATTTCGACAATATGAATACAAAGTAGCGACGTCGATAACGCACGAACATGTTCTAAAGATTTTCTGCGTCTTTAGCTTCACTTTCTAGCTAATATTTTGATCATTGATCGCTCTCATTCAAATGACAATAATGCCTAAATTAAGGCCAAGGTGTACTTTACCTAATAAATAAAACAATTTGAAAGAGAAAAAATCCGTATATTAAATCATAGGCGATAATGCTCACAGTTGCTAAGTTAAAGGTGAAGAATAACTTCATTTGTAATGTAGCTTTTTGTTAGTAAAACTTATTCAAAAATACTTAATTGGCTCCTGTATATAATACAGAATGAATAAACAGTGTGAACATACGAACTAATAACTCATTATCTTTCTATTCAAACTTATTCGGACATATTTGATGCACTTATCCGACTTCAGCATTTTTCAAATTATAATGTCACTTGTGTAGTTAAGCTAAAAGCTACACTTGACTCGTATCACTCCTTGATGACATCAACTCAGTGACCAAGGGTTACGATTATTACATCACAAAATGAATCTCATTAACATCCATTTTTCACCTTATTTTTTCACTGTCCGTAATAAAAAAACATTTCTCAAGCATTTGTATCTCTCAGAAACGATAATCCGAAGTATCAAGCTTGGCAACCAATTTATAGAAGAATTATAAAATCTACGGCAACTTTTTTCCAAGGTTCGCACTACGGACACGAACGGCGCTAACTTCCTCTAAAGGCTGCTCCAGCTACACTGACCACTGCGAAAGAGAGCACTGCTCCGCTGCCGTGCTAGAATCAGTCGTTCTTCCTCACTGTGTTGGCTTAAGGCTATTTAAACCATATTGCAATTAGTGTAACTCTTCGTGCTTAGCCTACGATGAATGGGCTACTACTATAGTAAACAAAGGCTTGAGAGGCTTCGAGCAAGTCCTTTTTTTAATAACATAGAGTTTTTCACAATATCTAGTGAGAGTTTAAATATTTGAAGCGTATTGAAGTTGGGGAAGCAATTTCCGAGTTTTAAAATTTCAGAAGTTTATTCGATTCTAATCAAATACGAAACCGAAAATTGAACAGTGGTCATTTAAAACGCTGGTTAAATATTAAACCTTGGAAATGTGGAATAGCGAATTGAAAATTGAGGAAATTAAAATGTAATGATGATTGCACCTTATACGTTGTTGTATCGTAGACTCCCTGTAGGAAAGAGAGGTACTTCCGTTTATCATACGTGGCATTTAAATCGAACACTAACGCCAATTATTCTCCGATGAAAATGTTGCTCACGAACACTCTAAAAGCGTATAGTGAACAAAATAGTTAGAAATTTTTTTCGAAGAAACACTCACAAACATATTTTGGCAGTTTAATGAACCAAATGTCCAGCAGGTATTTTCTGATTAAACACATGGGCAACTATTGCTATGGATCAATGAACTAGATGTCTGGTTGTCTTCGGTTAAAATGGTCGTCGATATTTTCAACTGAAAATGGGACTAACGACATGAATGATAACACAAATGTGAGCTTCCAAAATATTTATATTCATTTGCTAAGGTTGGTATTCGAGAAGTGAATTTCTGTAGCTCACAGTAAATGTAGTTAAAAAAATGCTAACTAAACTCGTCAAAGCAATTCGTGTCTTATAAAACACGATTTGGAGGAATACTTTGATTTAAAGGAAGATTTAGTGAAATACTTCATATATTAGGAAACATGAAATTGTATGGAGCACATAGTGTGTGTGTGTGTGTGGCTGATTGTATTCAGCTGATGAACGGATGTTCCTGTTGCTTTTTGGGAATCTTAGAAATTTCGCTTTTGTTAATTTATTTTTAGTGTCTGAAGGAAAAAATTAATGGAACCTAGTAATTAGAATTCATTTTATTGATTGCCATTGGGCGTAAAAGAGTTTCCTATGAAACAAATTACTTTCCTATGAGTACTACTACGAGGACAAATATTAAAAAAAACAGAGCTAATATTCAGCAACATGTTAAGTAAAATTAAAAGCCACGTTCAGTGAAGTACAGACCAAAAAATCATCCTCACTGACTCATCAAAGTTCAAATACAAAGTTTTGGAGGAATAGAAATTCGGACACACGTTTCTCTACGCCTCATTTCCGAGTTCGTATACACTACCATTCCATCACCAGTGTAGCAAACACCTTGAAAGATTTAAATACATGGACTCAATACTCAATTTGGTAACCTGGAATCAAGTTTTAATTCTAAAATATCAAGACTATATCCAATTATTTTAAGTACCTTGTTCATCCATATCCAAATTTCGCTTATGTGTATGAAAGGATGTGTTGACGCATAACCTTCGACTGACTTAGATGTAAGGGATACTCGCACTGGTGCCAATCATGTTTCCAAATTAACTGAAATCAATATATTCCTTACGGTACTTCAGTTGGGTTGTAACTGGTACACCAATCGTTGGTATTTCGAACAGAACACATATGAGGATATTCTCAGGCATGCACTGATCATGGGCATTCTAACAAGTTGAGTAATGAGGGTACCCGATCCATTGTTCCAATCAAATCTTCCAATTTGCTGCCCATATAAGAGTTATTGAAATGAGACGCTAATTAAAAATTTTAATTGGTTTGATTACTTAAAAAATTATCTGGCTTATCGAACTCAAAATTTAACCCAGAGCTCCAATCGGCGATACTCGCGTGGTCCACATTGATATTGAATCTTGCCATTTCTGTCCCAATTTGACACTAAGATGCCAGGTTATATGGCACTGGGTTTTTCACTCAAGACTTTACAATTTATCAGTTCGAAGAGACGTCACCTTCCTTTATTAGCGCATAAGAAATATTTCATATACGTGAGAATTTTCTAGTGTAAAATAATAGGCTTCCTTGTTGACAACCATTAGAAATTTTTTTTAATTTTAATGTGAGAATTTTGGACGCTTTGCTTGGTTTTTTCAATTATTTTCTCGTGATATTGCTCGGAAACTTGTGTACAACTATTGAAAATCACACAACAGAAAAGGTACACATACAAGTCTACGGATACATGAACCAACATTTAACTTACTCCACACCCAACTCACGTATGCTTTCAGTTATTCGACCAAATAAATTTACAAAATTATGCATTTTCAGGAATTTTTTTGATCTGATGTTACTCAGAAAGATGTTTAAGATCTACTGCAATAATTTACTATGATCAATTACACGCCTGAAAAAACTACTAACATTGAAATAAGTTGTTACAAAAGTGGTGATAACAATTCAAATTGTTTCAATCAATTTTTGCATCTAGTCATAATGACATTGCATATAAAATTTGTTAAAGACAGAAGAACGTGTGAAAATAGAACCACTAAAATATCCAATTTTACCAACAGGCACCTATACACTGAATTGGAGAAATCCCAATTACCTTTTATTTAGGGATAAGAAAATAATTCATTGATCATATGAACTATAGTATACCATGAAAAAAGATGAAATTTTAAATTATCCAGCATCTTCATTCTGAAAAAGTTATTTTTACTAGTAGATCGGAAAATAAATTATAGGAACATTCTGTTCGTCGGTATTTTTAGACAATCCATCACCATCAACATAGCCATTGTCATGGTAGACGAAAGAAACAGCCCATCATATATCTGGGGGGAAAATTATTTCATTTTCAAATGCCTAGCACTTTTTCCCTGCTAACAAAGATTTTTGAAGTTTCAATAGCCCAGCAGATTCTTAATTAAAAGTAAATAGATAATTTCAATATTTTGATGTTTATTTCATGTAACTGAAATAAAAGCTCATTAGTATAAGTGATTATCAGTGTGTAAAGTTGCATGATGTTTTCAATAGTACACAGGAGCTGAAAAATAAGCATCGTTAATTCTAGGTGTGAATAAAGTTAAATCCCTCAAACATTCGATACCAGACTACAAATGAAAGGAATTGCCAGTTATCTAACGAAAATACAGAAAAATAAAGACGTAATTGCCAGCTATCCAATGAAGATACAGGCTCAAATTACGTCACTTGTCATTGGGGTACCTGACAAGCGTCAGAACATCAGAAAATCCAGAAAATGTCACTCGAGTTTTATCAATACGCGCACCTTTACCATGAATTAGTGAAAACTCAGGTATCCTGTGCATAAATAAAAGGGTGCCCGCTCGAGGCCGGCGGTTTTGCTGGGCGGTCATGGGTCCTAAATCGATGGTGCGTGATGCCCCGGAATGCTTTGCATAAGACAAAGCCTCAGGGTTCAATGCAATGTAGCTCTGATTTGTTGGGCACTTCGAGCTTGAATCGACCAGTCGTCAAACTTGTATAAGAATTTATAAAATTCAAGTGAATTAGATGACAGAGTATAGATTTCAGGTTCACTGACTGATTTATATTGCTGCAGCAGCTCATTTCGAAAGCTTCTTCTATTTTAAGCTCCGTCTTACCCATTTTTTTAATTTTTTAATTCGTTTTCATATCCTAAATTTTTACCCTTCAGCTGTATGAAATCATTTGCACTAAAATTATTCCCACCGTCGTGTGATCGAGTTAGAATTTAATTTCGGCAGCTCTGCAGCAAAATGCTAACAGATAGACAGGGGTAGATCATAAAAAGTTTTGTGTAAAAAATTTCCATCCTGAGACTACGTTTACAAAAAAGAAAGACTCACAGCTTTCCGATACCAATTTGATTCCTTGACATGCAGTCTCTTTCCAAACTACAACTTATTACATCTCTGAATAAAAACAAATACTCACCAAGTTAGAGCCCAAACGTTGTCAGTAAAATCTTCAACGTTTTTCCGAAGGACACCTGAACGAATTGAACCAATAAAGTGTCAATCCAGGGACAGCACCAAATGTATCGGATAGTTCATCTTTTAAACTTATTCAATGTAGGAATCGAAAATAAAAACTTAATGTTCCCTTTTTCCACTTCCCCACTGACTCTGAAATAATTTTCCAGTCAAGGAAGAACATGCAATCAAGAATCTTTTATTACATCCTCACCAAACGATACTTTCCTCCTGAACAACGCTGCTTCATAAAATATGGGAAATGAATTTCGAGTAGAGGTTAAGCCAGGAAGCAAAGGGAAATGATAACTCCGAGTGAGTAAGCACAGAGTTCTTCAAAGAATTAAACTGTGTAATTCTTGTCATAAAGTACTGAAGTTTTGTCTCACAGAATAGACTACTTTTTAACTTAAATATCTTCACATACGAGGGCTTTACCAGTTGAAATATTATGAAAACTTATGGTAATTCTTTATACGATATTATTTTAAGTTCTTAAAAGACGATTGGTTCCATTTTTTCAATACAGACAAACTTTTTTAGCTAATCGTTGAAAGGAAATATTCAAGGCGTTGTTCACCTGAGGAAAATTTTTATTCCTGTACTATCAAAGTATTATTCTCACTTGATACTAAGTTGTCTATGACAAACGAGCTGTTAGTTCCCGTAACGTAACCCCCCCTCAACACCATACTATAAAACAAGTATGAAACCAAAATTGTGTCGGCGTCAGCATCTTGCCACAATCCTTGTGGGACCCAAAATTAAAGTTGGTGGCAAGGAGCGTGCACTTTACTCCAGCTGCTGCCGAGAGGATCTGTCAGACTGCAGTTATATGTATGTAATGTGAATAATTAAAAATATCTTCTATAAATACCTTTTGACAATCTTATAACCATCAAATGTATCATAGACCAACCCACTGTGAGCATTTGCGATGAATGGAGAGAACTGCGGTAATTTAAAATGAGTAAACATTTAGTTAATCATTCGGCTATTGTATCGTTCCAGCAACAGAATCTTTACCAGAGGAATTGGTTTACACTTGTGGCTGAAATTAATTTATATCATTCATATGAAAATTTATTAATTTATTCCAGATGTGCAGGTTAAAATGAGAACAAAATGATGTTCTCAGTGAAGTAAATAAAATTGGAATTTCTTAGAATAAAACATTCAAAGAAAGCCACTTGCAACTATTTCATTTTATTCTTTAGAGTTCACAAGAAAATGGTAAAAATATCAATAAATAAGCATTTCAGCTATAGAGGCAATTTTCAACATCTGAAGAAATGAAATACAATATAAACAGTTTCTAAACTAAACAAGGAAATTCACTTTCTAATGGAAGTTTCTTGAAAGGTTTACTACTGATAGAAAATGATTCTAGTTGATGTTAGTGGCTGCACAGAAATATCGTGGAATAGAACGCCTTCACTATCATTTATATTATTCTAAAAAGGAGCAATAATACAGACTTCAATTTTCATTCCCGCCCATACAAGTAAATCCAAATTCTTGAGGAAGAAAATGGTTCTCAGTTCTCTCGCTCCCGAAGCCGTGCTCCTGACAACGTTAAACGCGGTGCCATATGTCTTGGATTTTTTGGGCAAAAATTTCAGCCAGCTCAGCTGAATCGAACCACTTAATGCAAGTTAATTGTCATCAATGGTTTCTTTCTGGTCCACAAAAAATGAAAAAATTCTTTGGGACGAAATAATGAACAATTATTGAAAAAAATCAATAAATTTTAGAAACTTAAAACCATCTAGAGTATTTATTGGGGATCTTTTAAATGTATCCAGTTCACACTTGAGGGCATGAAAGGTTATCCTCAGTTTACGAGCGTGAACTAAGACTTACGGAAAGAATTCACAAGTTATGGTGAATCTGGCTTGTCAAAGCCATGTAACTGAAAGAAATTAGCTATTAAATTATATCAGCTAGTTTAAACAGCTGTTTGAATTTACTTAAAAAATACGACTTAAAAACGACACGAAATAACTAGCTAATTATCTTAAATGTATAACGACCAACCAGGAACAAATAACCATAGATTCTAAATTCAATACGATCTGGTCTAACTAACATCAGATTTCAGCTTGGTGATGATATGCAATAACCAAAAATAGATTCAGGCTTAGCCACGATACGAAATAACTAACAATAGATTCTTATTTAATAACTTCTCATCAGAAAAATCTCCTGTTCATGACGCGTTTCTTTTGTCTAAATGCTGTGGTTGCCCTCGTACGAGTGTGTAATTTTGATCAAGACGGCGGGCCCCCTCCCGGAAAATTGGGGGATGCAAGAAGCAAGAACTCAGGAAGATGATCATCCTGCTTTCCTCTCTGCCTTCCATAATATGTTTGCTCGTGCTTCAAGTAAAAACGTTAAATGAGCACCCGCACAATGAATTGCTTAGTTTCAGTGATTATCATTCATTGCTTTGGTGAAGAGTACGGAACGGATTTTTGGCTGTTATTGTACCAGTTCTTAAAATGCTACAATATTATTCTCTGAGTGTAGGCACTTGCCAACTAAGTCAGGAAGGTTGGTACTGCATGAGAGGTATAAATCTCAACGAGACGAGGCTTAGCAATTCCATAAGTCTAGAGGTTCAGAGGCTCCGCTGTAAAAAGAAAATGTTCTCATTTTCTTTTTGAAAGCAGAAAGCTCTGTAGAATAGCTCATGCTTACCTCAGCATGTCTTGTACTTGCATAGAACTCTCTGAATTCACTTGCCAACAGTATACACACTGATTTTAGTTGAAATTTGAATGATGGGTATTGTCTAGAAATAAAACGTGACACTCTAAATAAAATAATTTAATCATTACATTCAATAAATTTATTATAATTTTTGAACGCACAGATACTGAAATATGATTCAATTTAATAGTCTATATCACCTCGGGTACAATCTAACATTATAAATTCCATTCGAAATTTTAAAATTTGTTAGTCAAAAAATCTGTTGACAAAAACTAACTTTATTTCTACCCTTTGTTCACCTACGTACTGAGTTCTCTTGATTAACATGATAATTGTTACTAAAAATCAACGCACATAGCTTTGAAGTGAGGAAATTTCTCTAGAGCGAAGTTTTAAATGTACTTGGGTTTTCTTAAATCATATAAAATGAATTCTTTCCCCCAAGTGAGAGCTGACTAGAGTTGAGAATCGTACACTCTGGCTCGTTTGACTCTCTTTATTATGAACTACTGAATTAAGAACAGTACAGAAGAACTACTATATTAAGAAACATGTTATTTCTATTTTATTCTGAGAGAGAGTGTTTTAAGGGCATGGTGCTAACAGCTGGAAAGGCTTGTTAGTTCTCTCGCTCCAAAGCCTTAATCATATCTGATTGAGAGCGAAAGACAATTTTTTGTACTATTAAGCTTTCATGAACAAATGCGTAGATGAGATCAAGTAATCCAACCCTGCTGTGACAAAAGTCAGTTTATCTATTGAAATATTACTCTTTTACCCACACAGACTTCAGAAAGACTAACACATATATGGACCGATGTATAACATATGTATTATTAAGATAAGTCTTGAGAGTATTTCATGCAGCAGCAATTAGTCATGATTGGATTTCCAGTGAGTTTTAATATGCTCACCAGAAATATTGATTTCACTCAATAGACACGTTTTGCACGACACCTGATCGTTTGTGATCATAGGTTACCAATTGGTTGGTCACCAATTGGTTGGTCAATTAGTGGTCCACTGGGTAGCAACATATTGGTCAGAAATTGGTTGTTACGCATTGGTTAGGAATCGATGTAAAAGATTGGTTGGCAATTGGTTGTTGCTGATTGGGTAGTAATTGGTATTCTTAGATTGGCTGGCAATTGGTGTATCTTTATAATTATTAGCATCCATATTGTTATAGTTCATTACGATATTGTCATAAAATAGTATATGTTGTTATAGATAATAATAGATTATGAAATCATTTTTGATAACATTTTCTCACTGACTTTTATTGAAATTTTTCTTCAATAGTCCACATACTACACAGTGTACTGTCTCATCTGCATATTTTGTTGCCAAAATAATTTTAAATGAATGTGTCTGTCAACCCTATATGATTGATGTTTAAGTAAACTGTGGTTAATTGATGTTAAACACGGTAATGAAAATAATATTCACTCTGATTTGGTCTTAAAATTAGATAGAAATGAGGTCGACTAGCTCATTTACGGGTATACTGCGTGGACAAAACTAACTCTATTTAAAGTAACCATTATTCTGCCTCAATTATGTGAATCACGCCACAACCTGTTTTTCTCTAAACATTCTGGTGTTTGTTATTCGGAACAAAGTAATGAAAACTTCCCTGCCTAATTTCAGCATTTTAGACCTGACCACAGGAGTTCACAGAAAATTTATTTCTATGTGTCGTGTTATCGCATGCTGCTCACTGCAAATGAGTCTAGTTAGAAGATCAGAATATAAAAACATATATTTTCTTGGTCGAAATACCTATTTTGAGTCAAAAAATAAAACTACTTTGCAGAGAATAAAAATAAAGAAAATATCGCTCATACGCATAGTATCAGCGAGCTAACAACCAGAGAAAAAATAAGTGACAATTTCAGGTGTGGAGAAGACTCAGTCGTGTATAATTGAGAATAACTCTTACCTATGATTAGATGCTGGTTTATGAATCATGAGCAGCTTTTTGAACAAGGGACAACTACGAACTGGGTCGTAGTAGTTAAAACTATGCTAACTTGCGCTACATTAGGAAGCATTATGTTTTAATCCGTTGTCTACTAACCATGTGTCTACTAACTGTGATCAAACATGGAAGTTTACAAACATCGTACTAGTCTACAAATAATGGCGTAGCCTGAAAACTAAGTAGATGATAGTCTACGGCCATCTGCTAGTCCAAAAATAATAATGAAATGTTAGTTTCCATGAAAATGATGAAGCTTGACAACGTTTCCTAGAAATATCATTACAAATGAGGATTCCTCTTGTCATGTAGCTTTTCCACTACGGAAACTTTCTCCTAACGTCCGAGAAAAATATCCCGTGAAACATTTCTTAAAAGAAGATACTATTCTACAGCGAAGTCGTCGTGTAGGTAAAATAAGAAAGCACACCAATAAATATATTTAGACTTTATTCTTTGATCTAATATATATTTACGTAAGAAGATTGATGTGAGTGCAATTTTTAAAGAAAGTATTCACGATGTGAATAAGGGAAACATCTTGTTAACTATTTAAAGCTGTCATTTCATATGCATTTTATGTAAACAAGTTACAGAGAAAATAGTTTGTTTTGCAAAATATATTTTAACCAATTGAAACGTATTTCAAATCATGCTATTAATTGCATTTTATAAATGTTTAATTGTTTTTATTGCAGCAGAGAATTGAACATAAATATTTCAGACGTTTATTTTTGTGAATCTTTTGTTATCGAATTAATTACTGCAGGGGATATCATGAGACGAAGATTTACTCTCGTGTTTACATGGATAGAGAAAAGCCCTTAGGCACTCCTAGTATA
Organism: Trinorchestia longiramus; assembly: GCA_006783055.1. Classification (NCBI taxonomy): domain Eukaryota; kingdom Metazoa; phylum Arthropoda; class Malacostraca; order Amphipoda; family Talitridae; genus Trinorchestia; species Trinorchestia longiramus. Next base: position 380,894 of record VCRD01000149.1, read on the forward strand.
CATGCTATTTTCGCAAACGTTTTCAAGTAGCATTACACTAAAATTCTTTCCAAGAATAATTGTCACTGTCATCAAATAGCGTGGTGATAAGAAAAAATTTATTCAATATCATCTTTTACGTACACTACAAATTAACAACACTAAGGAGTAGGAACGGACAAAAGTTTTCAAGGATTACATGTATTAGAAGCCACGAAGCATTATGTTCACCCCTGAGCACTCGTCGAAAGCACTTGTCACACTTACGACACATTTAGCTCAATGCGTTTATGTCCTGGTCGATTAAGAAACCAATAATGATGTCTTGGACTTGATGGATCACACATGTACTGCCCAAATGAGTACTTTTAATAGCGGGCTCTGCAGGTATTGCGGGGTCATTAGACTTAAAGCCACGATAAAACAGGACTTCTCCCCTTGATGATCCGCGCTAGTTTTTGAATGGTTGTCGTGGTCTTAATGCTAAGAGACGCTTCTTGATTCCGAGACTATATCACGACCCTCAGTGTGCAGTAAAAGATTGTCGTCCCAAAATGGGAGATTTTCCCTCGAAATCCCAAAATCCTTCGGATTTACACAGTGTATTTCCTTTCTTCTCCTGAACGCAAATTTCGATGATGAAAACTTTCCCTTCCATGAAAAGCACAAGCAACTGGAGCAGGGAGATTAAACAATTTTTAGTAATTTTCGTCCTAATAGAGATGAGTCTCAATTATGAAAATTTCATTATGAAGTTTTCACGCAGTCAAAAGAACCTTAAAATAAACATAAATGTATCACACCGATTCTTTTAAATAATTTATGTTAGAATATTTCAACAAATTAACGAATTTATTATGCCATTTGCAGCAACATTTCACATAATTTATACACTCTGTTTAGATTTACATTTCTACGAAATACATCTCAAACAGTGAAAAACTATCACACTAGATGAAACCAAAGTCATGTTACCCCTTGTCAATGAGTTACACAAAATTAATTAGAAGGGTGAGGTAGAAATTCATTTATCTAATTAGTACACTACGACTATTGAGGATACAGCAGTGTTACTAATTAAAAATGAAGTATTTTCCCTGTAATTTCAATAAAGCTGCTGCCAATAACAATTACATATAAAACTTGTAGGCTGTAAAGCCAACTCCAGATGTGCTCAGAGCCAAAGAAAATATGGAAATGACATCGTTATGGCTCAACAGTTTATTTTGAACTTGTAGAACGTCATTTATAAACAAAAAGCTCTCAAAGATAATCTTCCATCGAAAATGATCCCTTTCACTTATCCAATTATGTTTGTTTTTGCGTATTTTATTTATGAATCCCTGAAATGATTTTCATCCCCTGTTGTACTTTTTATAGCAGCACCATTACTTGAGTTCACGGTTCAAGTTAATATTCCTGGTCTATAGACCACACTTGGTCTACTATCTAGACCTCAGCAGTGCAGACCACACCTGGTCTTCTATCTAGACCAGGTGTGGTCTGCACTGCTGGGGTCTAGATAGTAGACCAGGTGTGGTCTGCACTGCAGGGGTCTAGATAGTAGACCAGGTGTGGTCTGCACTGCTGGGGTCTAGATAGTAGACCAGGTGTGTGTGGTCTGCACTGCTGGAGTCTAGATAGTAGACCAGGTGGGGTCTGCACTGCTGGAGTCTAGATAGTAGACCAGGTGTGTGTGGTCTGCACTGCTGGGGTCTAGATAGTAGCCCAGGTGTGGTCTGCACTGCCAGGGACTAGATAGTATTCGGGGGACTGGAAAGTACTGATGCCAGCCTCAAACGTCCCTGTAAACGATGCCTGAAAAAGTCCTCTTGCCTCTAATTTTGTTACAATTTTATTCCCTCGTGCTGACGCCGCCGCTCTGTAAAAATGATGGAGATTTGTTTTGCAGATATCGTATCTCACTGCAGGGTCGAGGGCAAAAGCACTTGCATTAGAGTTTTCAATAATAAATGTTTAATTTGGAACTCAAACCATGTCCAAATTATTTGATAAATGCGTGAATGCAGTTATCTACGTAAATAATAGACCATGTATCTCCATCTCTCTCTTTCTCTCTCTGTATCTGTGTGTGTCGGTCCCATTACTTCCTATCTATTACTGAAAAAAAAAATCTTGAACTGAAACGAGAACGGGTATGCATCTATTATAAACATTGTATTGTGGATACAAAAGCGCCGGAACATTATAAAATACTCAATTTTTTCCGTTATAAGCTTTCTTCTCTTTCACGGCCATGTTGTTTGCAGATAACATTCAGAATGAAAATTCTGTTTGTATTCATGAAAAATATTCAGATTCCGATAGTACCACGAGTAAAACTGAAAAATATGTTATTTCATAGATCCTTAATTTTGTATCTTAAATCAAGAAATTTTAACGGGTACCATCTGGGCCATGATATCGGTAAATAAGATACGGAATGGAAGTTCTGTATATGTTAATGAAAAGCATTCATTTAAAACACGATTATTCGTCGTAAATCTTTAATGCATTTATCTTTACAACAATTTCAAATTAGTCAAATCTAAATCGTGGAATTTCTACGGGAACTGGCTAGTATTTTAGAAATGTCAATATAATATTGTGTTGTAAAAGACAAACGAATTTACTTTCCCCAAGGCTCGCAGTGAATCCATTCAGAGTTGTGTCACCTGCTTGAAATTCGGATGTGAAAGAAAAAACAAACTGCCCATAAAGTTAAGATATCGCCAGAGTTTGTTGCCTTAACTCCAGTCACTTTTTAATTGCACTCCTGATTCTCCTTTACGGTATCAATTGATTAGCAGTAGAAGGCAGGATTATTTTTGAAAGCGGTGTATCTTTTCTTTGACCTGGGAAACATAGTAATCAGATGGATATTTCCATTTTGTTTACTTTGCTTTTCATTTATTGAAGTATACATGTAAAAAATGCAGTATCGTTTCATGAACATTTTATTTTTAAGTTGCTGTAAAGGGATATTTTCCATTATTCTATGTTGCTAATACACGGTATGATCATTCACGTTCCTTACACGCAGTGTGAACTCGATTAGTTTCTCACATTTTTCATTTAGAGAGACGGCAAGGTAATAAGTCACATAATACGAAAAGTATAGAGGTGGTTAGCAATGAAATTTTTAGTGCATCGAACAATGTTTGACACTTTTAGTCATTCCTACGAATTCAATGTTTCCAAACTCTATAGATTTTAAGAGATTTAACAATAAAGACTTTCGAAATATAAAATAACAGAATTATAATCGCATATTTAAACCAAAGGAATATAATAGTAACATTAGTACTTAATAGCATAACTTTTCATCTTGGTAATTTCTATCAAAACAGTTTTTTTACTTTTCAATCAAGTTTGAACATGTTTGTGCAGGAATATTATTCCATTTGTCAAGGGTTAAATGTTCTAATTCTTAAGGGTATTTCGGATTCCGACGTTGTAGAACAACTTTTAATTCTTACCATAGATTTTCAAGTGGATTTAAGGCCATGGTGAAACAAATTTTATTTTTCTGAAGCTATGCAGTCATAGACTTACACGTATGATTAGGGTCATTGTTGGAATGAAATTTAAACCGCAGGCTGAGCCCAAGATTCAAAGCCAATAACTTTCATTCAGTGTCTTGATTTATTCATCATATTTAACTACTCTTTGAAAACAATTAGATTAACAGTCCCACTTGAGTTGAAAAAACCTAAAAATCACACAATCACATCCATGTTTAACTGTGGACACTGTTTATGTTTCATCGCTCCACAATACATATTCTTAAAATAATTTTGTTTGTCCACGAAAGTTTTGGTAAAATTAAAGCGTGCTGCAAAACGATGTGGTTCATGAAGAGACGTCCTTCGTGGTCATGTCCATGCAAGCCATTACTACTTGAAAAACGTTGAATTGTCTGAGATTTTACGCTTTTGCATTGCTTACCCAAGTCTTTGGAAATGCCTTTAAATTGAACTATTGGGCTCATGTTGATCTTGCGACATAGTTTGTGTCAAAATTGTCACCAATTTAGACTGTCTCGCTCAGGCAAAGTCGCTGCGTCACCAAACTCTTTAAACTTCTTTATGACATATTGTTCCGTATCTCGAGGAATAGCTAAGCATTTTGAAATAGTTCCGTAGTTTTTACCGGACTTCTGAAAGTCAATAATCTTTTGTCTCGAATCAACGCAGAGCTCTTTTGTCTTACCATCCTACCGTCAAAGTAAGAAAAACAGTGAGAATGCTTATTGCACCACATGATGTTTGTTACCGAAACTTTTTAGAAGATTATGGTAAATATATATTGTACAATATTCTGTACACAAAATAAAACTGTTGTTTCCTTCTATTTACATGAATCAATATGCTGGAATGATTATTAATTATTTTTTGCAATAATTTTCGTTCATGCTCATGGTAAATTTGTAATAGTAAATCAATCGTTCTGAAAACGTTTCAAATTTCTTTTCATGTGCTCAATAACAAAACTAGAGTTTAGGATCATACGGGCGTTAAATTCTATGAAATGACTAAAAGTAGTGAAGATTATTGGTTGCACGAATAATTTCGTTAGTAACAGGACGTTTACTGTGTCTGCCATCTCTTAATACGAAATAATACCAGGCATATTTCAAATAAAACCTCGAAACAATGTCCACGGTAAATTGCTACTCAGATAGTTGCACATTTTTATTACTTTATTACCCTGCAATCATAAGTTCACGTGAAATTGCGTTGTGAACCCTCAACACTAAAACTCATGACACATTATGAACACGGAACACAGTTGTTCAGGCTATAATTAACCTTGTTAGGGGTGGGATTGAAAAGCAATTTCAGCAAAGTGGTGTAGAACTTTCATCCATATTACAGGCATGATGTTCAAATGTAGTTTTTCATAAGAAGGTTTTAATCCTGGATTAATTTACATTATATCTATATTTCCATCTAGATCATAAGCGATACAGCCAAGTTGTAAGCAGGATAATCATATATAATTGTTCAAAATTATCTCATGATTATACATTACAAACATTTCTTTGTGTAGTTATTCTCACAAATTTTATCGTCGGTGACTATCCATGTTATTCCTCGGATATTCAAATTAAAATTTGTTAAATTAAGTCATATTGCATTGCATGAGATAATCTTCCAACAACGTGATATTTTACGTTAGATCTAGAGAAGCGAGTTCGTTTAAATTCAATCTTCCTTTCATTCTAGATGTCGCCGGTCTAGCAGCAAGTAAATCGCTTGTTCTTTAATGTGCGCTAGAAGGAGAAAAAGAATATCTGAATTTCAAGTCGGCCAGCGAGAGCGGGTTGTGCCTCGGGGATCTCGATATGGTAATGGAGATAATAAATTTAAAGTGCTTTCCCGCTAGCCTTTTACGAATACTCGCTTTGTTATGGTAAACGTTTGACTCGCAGTTCCGCCCATGAAAATCAAGAGAAAAACGCCTTACTTTGCTCGCTGGAACTAGGCGGGCGCCGCTGAAAAATTCATTAGTTCTACAGGCATTGCTTCATAGTTGGTAAGATCTAATTTAATGTTTGGTCCTGTACAGTCTCAATGTTATCAGGGGCTGCGGTCGGGTATGCAACATGAAGTCACTGATTTGTCTTCAAAGTCCTGTGTTTTATCTCAACATAAAGTTCAACGAAAGAATTTCCGGGACATTTATCTGTATTAGCCAAGCTCTGAGTGAATCAACATTGTTTGAGATATTCAATGTCTACAGTACTGCAGACGTAGTATCTAAACCTTGAAATGCTTTCAGTAAGCAGGAACAAAACGCAATGAATGCAAGTCAAAATCGCTGTATTTTCCCATAAGTCTTTCAAAGATTAACTTTTGTTGCTACCCTTAGAAATTGCAAGTAAATTCAAAAACGAAGTGAAAATACCCATAAAATCATTTAATATTGAGTATATTTAATGTCTCACATGATGAATTGACTAGACAGTCAGTTAGGAACAAAAACATGTTCACATCACCAAAATTTAATCTTCCGGACTGAGATGCAAACTAGTGCCAGTTGAAGGTGCACAGTAGGACAGCTTAATAGACAAAGCAATACTTTACCAATTAAGATAGAGACTCATCATTGGGATATGCTGTATACTGAAATCAACACGCCATATATTGACGCTGAATGTATCGCACTTATTTCCGACTTTTCAATCACAACACACAATAAGTAGGTTAATGGTGTGTTCTTTTCACATTCAACCAACTAAGTTGAAAATCATTTAATCCCCTTAATCTATTTTACATAAACTCATGTGAACTGCAAAACTGTATACAAAAATATGGAAATGGGTTTATCTACTTTTTTATCATTCTCAAGCTGGAGTTTTTTCGTGTTAGAAAGAGCATTACCTCACAGTGGAATGCGATGTACATGAGGAAGTGTCCTTGCGCTCTACAGTTTTCCCGGGCATTTTGCCAATGCAGTATTCTTATCTCCCAGTGGTATTGCAAACCACGTTCTGGAATACAATAGGCGGCCAGACAGAAGAAAAAACTTTCTGGGAAGGAACGGGCGTGCTGGATACCGTCTTTCTCCTCAACAGTTGTCCGAAAGAATGTTCGATTCTCCTCACTTATTGTGAGTGCAAGTACTTTTAGATAATATAGACACTCCCAGTGGCTCGAGAAAACTGCACGAACTGTTGTAAAATACATTTAAAATTGCGACTCTGCTCCCTCGGCAGAAAACTATAGCATGAAACATAAGACTTCAGCCAACTTAAAAGAGCAGTATGACAAAATTCAGTTTAGATTTATAACACAGTCGAAAATCTATATAAACGTTTAGAAGCAGATGTTTACGATGATTATGATAAATTATAGCTATAACTTGAAATCTTTCCACATGAGTGTTGAGAATGAATAAAAGTAGGCACCATAATAACACAGCAGCTTTGCTTTCCAAAAGCCCAGAGAGTAATAAAAAAGTGGGCTACAAGTGACTAACATTCGTAATTACGATAACCTTTCGTACTTTATGAACATGATCTGTGTTTACGCAACCAAATCAATTAAACTTCAAAGGAATGTTATTCCAAATGAATATTATTTCCCTTTCGAAACAATAATATTTTTTATTAAACTTCAATTGAAAAGTGCCAGTTGAGCATCCTAATCACCACTGCTGCTGCGTTTTAGGAACAACAACTGCTTCATTATTGCGTCAAATTTGATTATTGCTTTCTGATGCTACAGTAATTTTGTTTGCTAACATGTAGTTATTTCCTTCGTCGAAGTTCAGGGTAATTAATTATTTTTCGTTATTCTATTACGTTTACAGAAGCAGTATTTTTCAGTTCTCTCTTGTGGGAAAACAACACATTAAATGTATTTTATTTGAAAGACTGTTCAGTTTCAGCCATGTATGGCAGTATTACGCAGATCTAGGCTTTGAGCTCATCTATGAACATACTTGAAAGTGGGCACCTAGCAGGTAAATTCCACCTGCCAGATCAATTTTCAGTCTCACCTATTTTCAGCAAAAAATTTATACTTTTGATAATTCAATAAGAATTAATGAAGAATTATTGATCCATTTTTACTTTCAGGAATGCTTCAACAGGAGAGCAAACTTGAATACTAGCCCATTTCCATGGTGTATTCCTATCAGAATCTGAGAAACAACAGCTATTGGTTGAGAAAATGAAGTGCGTTTAAGATTTAATCTTGTACCGCAGGCCTAAATCCACCGACATTCATCTCGGTCTTTCATCGCAGTTGAGTCGCTCAATGACTTTTCAGTTCTGGGTTTTAATTAACTTGCATATTGTTCCGCTAATGAGAATCAGGCTCGCCGGCTGCGCAGATAATCGCCTCTACGATCGCCTCTAACATTAGCTCGATGAAACCTGACGACAGGCTTGAATAGTTAGAGAATAATTTGGCTATTAATTAATTATCTACTTGACTTCCCAAGTAACACAAGTTAGGCTAACAGAAGCAACAGAATTCACCCCTTTGATAACTTTCCTACCTTGAACGTATTTTTTTACTTGTACGATTATTATGCCATGACATAAAATGGTTATACTGATAAACCAAGAAAAATGTATTACTGCTTTTCCCTACTCACGAATGTCACGTTGCATTTACCCACCTTTTAAATTTTATATTTTTTCTTTTTAGAGCGTTTAGAATGATTCGTTTGCCTCTTTCCTATTAGCATTGAAATGGTAGAAGCCAAACGTAATGCTGGAGCAGAAATATACAGACTATAACACTGCAAAACGAGAACACCAAGCTGGGAATCACGTTCGCACATCGTCTCTTTAAACTTGTTCTTCCTGGATTAAGTAGGAAAATACAAGTACATATGTATTCTGCATGCTAGATTCTGTTTTATGATTGATTATGATAAAAAATACGTTAAAAATAAAGTATTAGTTCAACTCAATCATCAGTTTGAGGTATGACATGTTAAGAAATTAGCTACTACAAAATTCCCTTAATTAAAATTAGGTCAAGTTATTTCTGCCTCTTACTGAAGATAAAAGAATCCTGGCGCTTCAAAAAGAAGATGACTATGAAAAATTCGTAAAGAGAATAGCTGGGTAATTGGTAGGTAACTAAAAGTGTTTCATTGAATACCATGCAACTCTCCAGAGTACACTGTCATCTATATAGGTAATATTTTTCGTGTAATTACTATTCCCCAACCCGCGGTGATTCCTACCACGAATTATGGCCAGGAAAAGGAAAATTAAGATGCTTATTCTAAAGTTCTGTTTTCAGTGGACAAAGTTACGCCACATTGCTGCCAAAATTTCCCGCTTTCCTGCATGTAAGATTTAATGCCAGGTTCCTTTCTCCTATTTGATTTAAGGGTAACACAATTTGTGCCCCCGCCAGTAGCACGTCAGTAAAGAATCGAAACTTTGTGGATGTGATAACGACACCAAGCAGCACAGTCTCTTAGACATAGTATCAAGGAGATGATGATTCGTGCGTCTATGAGGACTTTATTTGTTCATTCGACGTCGTACCTGCGTCTGCTGATACGACAAAAGTTTACTCAGGGTACCATTTCTTGATACGCAGCATCGACTCCAATATTAATTTACAAATAAATTCTATTTGTTTTAGCTGAATTAAATTTTCAATTACACGGTGTCTTCAATTACAGCATATATTTTCATGAACTAGGCATCGTTCACTTTTAGTTGTGCGTACTTTTTCGCCTCCACGATCATAATCATGAATATTTCTCGCCACTAATTAGATAATTATTTGCCAGGAATATTCATGCTCTTTTTAATTATAATCAAAGAATTTTCACGGTAAAGTCTTCTGTTGTTCAACTAGTTAATGAAGTGCAAGTCAGTTCATTAGAGACAATTTTTTTCATTATTTGAACACCTGAACTGAGATGTGTCGTAATTAGTGAATATTGGATATAATTACTTCTTTGTAAACTGTAAAAAAATACATCAGTTATTGCAGACGGTGCCCTAATTTTTTACAGCATAAAAACATGTGTACGAAGTCGTCAGAATTCTCGATTGAAATTTGGTGCCATATGTTTTTCGCTAAAAATATATGGTGGCACTCATTTCCTATTTCACTCCAAGTTGAATTAAATGAATAATGAATAATCATTTTTGTGAATTTTTTTATGAAAACTGGAGTGTTTTAAGAAAAATAAGGTAAAGTATTTACGTATAAACTTAGTTTCGTTGAAATTTGAATCATCAAAAATACCTGTAAATGTGGAGTTTAATTATTATGAGCATTTGATCCAAATGCACCCTTATTTTTTTACCAGAAAATCATGAAAAAACTGTTTTCGATTATTTTTCTACGGCAAAATCCAATTCGAGTGAATTAGACAACGCATTGCAACAGCTATTTCCGCTCTCAGAATGATCGGAAATTGCTAAAGTATTGCAGGGCATGTTTTTATGTGCATTTAGATTAGGCGAATATTTATCGAAAAACTGTCTCGTTTAATTTAGGCATTTGAAAAGTTTTGTTGAATTTCTTATGTTCAAACAAAATTACCAGAAAATGTCATATGAGTTTATATCATATCTTTGTTCTGGAATCAAAAAATATATGATTTCAAAATTGATTTTTCTTAAATTAATTTTGATTTTCTTAAACTAATAAACGTGTTAAAACAGATGTTTTTTAATAAAAAAACTTTAATTTGTCACAGAGTTGGGATCAAGAATCTTGAGAGCCATTTACAAAGTTTCTGCGATCAATGATACAGGACAATTACTGCAAAAACTCGTTGTTTTTTATCATCAGGGAAGTATTTACTTATTTATGAATTGGTGTGAACATTGAATGAAAATGTGAAAAATATGTATTTATATTACCGTATGTTTTTACAGTAAAAAATAAGGGAAAATATTTTCAACTATACTTTTTTAATATGAATCAAAACTTGTTGCAAACCTTTAATTTCTGTTTAAGACAATTTATTATTCTGGAATTACAAAACTCCATAATGAATAATTTTTCACTACCTTAACAGATGAATAACTGCTTTAGGAATTTACTATTTAATGTTATCTGCTGGGGAATATTTGCGTTTACAGTTTTTCAAAATATATAAAATTATGAGGTTAAAATATAATGGAATGTGGCAATAGGAACGTGCCGTTTGGTCCAGTCTTGGGCTACTACCCAAGCCACATGCCGAGAAATTAGATCGTAGGTCTACCAAACAGTAGAAACATAAATGAGTAATGAATGTGATAAGCAGTTTACGCTAGGAAATATTTTTTTTAATTTTATATATTCCCCCAAATAGGTGCGTGTATTTGCGATAAAGGTTTTTGAGCACTTGTACTAAAAATTGATATTTATTTTGAAAATATGGAAAAATTTCTGCCTACATGAGTCATGTTGAATTTTGAATCATTAATTATAAATTGGAAAAATATTTACGGGTTATTTATTCCCGTCCTATTTAAACTACAATTGATGATTAAAAATTACTATAATTTTATTTTCCTTCAGTGAAAGATTTTCACTTATATGAAATGTTTCAATAGAAAATTTTGAAAGTTCAAAATTTTTAATCAAACAGCACAAAGAGCGTTTTCAACAGGTCTCTAGATCTTCGAAACAACACACTGAGTTCTTTAAATAGCCCTCAAGATTCTTGAAACAAGACACAAAGCTTTTTTAACAGCCCTCTACAGCCTTGAAACAACACACAGAGCTCTATTAATAGCCCTCAAGATTCTTGAAACAACACACAGAGCTCTGTTAATTCTATTCAATGCTAGGTCCATTCTATTCAATGCTAGGTCCAGCCGACATGGTTGACGCGGCTAGAAATACGGCATGGGACTTGGGCAAGCAACCGAATACTAATTATCGAAGTAATTATCCAACCCAAGAATGAGCCAGAAGGTTCGTTCCTATTGCCTCATTCTATTCTATTCTATTCTATTCTATTCAATAATAGCCCTTAAGATTCTTGCAACAACACACAGAGCTCTGTTAATAGCCCTCACGACTTGAAAGAACACACAGAGCTCTGTTAATAGCCCTCAAAATTCTCGAAAAAACACACAGAGCTCGTTTAATAGCCCTCAAGATTCTCGGAACAACACACAGAGCTCGTTTAATAGCCCGCAAGATTCTTGAAACAACACACAGAGCTCGTTTAATAGCCCGCAAGATTCTTGAAATGACTCTTTTAATGACTCTCAAGATTCTTGGAACAACACACACAGCTTCCATAATCACACAGATGTACTCGTACACAACACAAAGCTCGCTGTATGTGCTGCAGAGACGCTGTTTCGATCTCTGTGGCGTAACTTCGCGGCCGTCTTTTAATTGCCAGCACTGAGAAATGAGGGAAGTTTAGCCAAGCATAACTCTCATCTGCACGGAACTGTTACTTAGTCAAGTCCAAGAAATGAGCCTGAGTGTCATGATGATGGGAATTATGAACCTTGCTTGTTGTCTCAACTCAACGAGAAGGTATTCACCCACTTTAATTTTCAAAATTATGAAAGTAGTAATCAATAGAGTTGATTACTTTCTTTTATGTGTTGAAGATGAAAAATGGGTGAATCGATGTTATAATCCAAATTTATATATGTTTATTAAATCGTCTCGAACTTAAGGATGGACCTAATCAAGAAACCATAGAAAAATGTGGTCGCTGGTTCAAAAAAAATTACTCCCGGAAAAAAAAAGATTTTTCATGAAAATTCTATCCCATCATTAACGGTTTGTGATGAGCCTAGCTGATATCACTTATTCTGCACATGCATATACATTTTAAATTCTAGAGGAGTTTTTTAGCTCTTAGTAATGAGTCCTTGTCGATTTTATGACATTTCAATTTGCAGTTTCGGCTCCCAAATTCTATTCCAGATGGTGGTCATTCCGAGAGTTATCGTGATGGGAACAACATAATATTTTCCTGTACCACGAAATTTTTTTACAATACATTGGAAAATATTTCCTACATGCGAAGATCATGGTTTCAGAATGTCAAGAAGTTTGACTATGAGTATGAAATAGAGTCTAGAATGCAGCAAAGTTATCTTTCGAACGCGCACGTAAGAACACTTCAAAAACTTGTTTCAAAGTGAAAGCAAATTTCAATTTAATGTCTCTGGCATAAACAAGGCATGGCGCTTTCTTATAAGATGAAACAATGGGAGATTTTTGAACAATATTGCGTTCCAGTCTTCAAAACGTTCTCGACAATGAAAAAGGTAGAGAACTTTACAGCGAGCATAGATTGTGCAGTACTAGTACGGCAGACTTACAAACAGTTCCCCAATGGTAAAGCTACCGAATACAAACTATTTCAGAGCAGTAACCTCCAGTTGTGAGGATGCATTGGGAGGATGTTGAATTATTAGCAGGATTGCCGCCATCTGTGTGTGTTATGGCTGTAACTGCAGTCGAAGTGGCTGGCAACCTTGGATATTAAACGGCCTGTCCTGAGCTCTTTCACTGACAGAAACAAGACGCTTCTTTATCGTATAAATTTATTTTACAGCCAAATAAGAGACAGTGTATGGTGGAGAGAGTATTTGAAGTTCATTTGATGTACAAGTGAGAGTTACGAGTTTTCTATGTCATGCATTCGAAGGAAGAACTTAAAGCAACAGATTCTCAGACCTAATGAGAAAGTCTATGGATTTAACTCTAGCAGTTAAGAATTCATAAGCCTGAAAGTCTACGGATTTAACCACTAGTATTTAAGGGAATTTCCCATTGTAATAACATAGAAGAAATTACGCACAAATAAATGAATAAATTGAATTATTTAAGGAGACACCTGGCGTTTTATTATATATAGTTGATGGCTGTTTTCATGCATTCTGCGTATCTCCAATCCAGCATGCATTGGTTAGTTTTAGTTTATTAGCTATGTTTATTTGGAATAGAAATTTATTTCTATATGTTAATTTTCTATTTTGTTGTATTTAAATGTTAGGCTACTAAATTTCTTAACAAACTTCTATTACATCCTGAGTTTTCAGTAGTATTTGAAGGGCATGGAGGATAACAAATATCAAATGCAAAGATTCCTGTTGAAATATTACGGCAACAAAGATTTTTGGGAGCCTAATCTACTTTGGAAACATATACTCTGTCAATATTAATTTGCAATTAAGTATATAGTATACAACATGTCATGAATATTTTAAGTAAAGTACTGAAATCTTAAGCGTTCGTTTCGAATATCTCAGTAACAAAATTTCACTCGTCACCTACATGTTTACGTTCAATTCTGCTACTTTGAAAATACCATTTGTGTTTCATTTGGATGGTAATTTTATTCACTTCATATAGTATTTACAAAATAAATCACCCTACATTGTAAATCACAGTCATTTGAAATCCATGTACCATGACATGATTAAGAAGCTCCACAATTAGTGTAAATTTCATCCGACTAGAAACTGAAAAAACTCAAATTTTTAAAACTCTTCAACGGATCAATAGCAACCGTTAGCGCGGTAAAACAAAGATTCAGATGACATAAAATAGATTAAGTAAGGATATATTTCATGCATTCTTCGACTACCTCAACTTTCAAACTTGTTTCGTGTCCGTATCTTCGTCTAGACTGAAGACTACCTTCATGCAACTGCAAGTAGCACTTAAGCAGATAAAAAAATCATCGACAAACCATCATGCTGAAGTCCCAAAGGTCGATGAAGTTCGTACGCCAGTCAGTCGCAATTACTCGGCAGTCTTTCCATCGTAAAGTGTTTAATATTGATGTGTCAGTCAGCAGTCAGCGACACTGATGAATGGACGCCTGCCATAGAGCGGGCATCTTCTCTTCTAAATGATTCCCTTTAGTCCAGGTAACAGCCAGCTACTGCAGCAACTTTAAGATTTAATTCCCCTTTCATTTAAGAGTCTAAGAGGTAAATGCCCATGATAAGCAGCCATGAAGATGAATTATTCACTCAATAATTCATAAAAGAAATAAAATTTTGCGACAGACGACTATAAAAAATTGTGACTTTCATTCATCGTTGCGAGAGGGTGCTGCTTGAATGACATGAAAACTAGCAAAGATGAAACACTTAAATTTATAACATGAGTAATCACACGCGATAAAATCTTATTCAGTAGCAACTTTTCTTGAAGGTTTAATGAAGCGAAGCTCACTAAGCAAACTTCATTTTCATCAGCAGTCTCTTCCTATGCTTTCTTTAGCTGCCGAAAGATTTAACAGGTCTAAGCTTCGATTCATACGTGCAGGTTTAATAATTTAGTCTTAAAAGCCAGCTAGTAAATCCTGCATTTATAACGTTGTGACCACCGAGCCACCGAAGTAAGAAACTCGAAAGCCACTCATTTTGTAGAAATGCTGTTAAAGATGATTATGGACCCTCATAATCTAACAAGTAACATGATATGGTATATCAGTGTTGTCATTATGATCATTGTTATCAATTCCATTATTATTATTCATTTCCGTATTAATATTTTTATGACTATAATTACTGGGAGTAATATCATGTTTATCATTATGATTAAATGTATACCTGTCTTCACCGGCTTTGCAAATTGATTTTGTTCGTACAAAATATTTTATCAATCAGTTGTGAGATACAGCCCTGCGAATAAAAGTACTCTGGCGATGGAAACTATAGCTCACCGAAACGCTGTATTTTGGTAGCTTCAAATCCTCCATGAAAGATCTAAACTTATTCTCGATTCATCGGTATCTTTACACGGAAGCTTCTTGCTCCGTCGCATCAATCTGTTTCTGTCCAGGCTGATCCGATACGTAAGCTGAGCTATCAGATGGTTGTCAAAGACCTAAATCTACGTAGAGTATCGGCAGCACCATTCCGATGTTTAGGTGCATCGCTTCAACTCTTCCTCTGCTGGGCGAGATAGTATGGATCATCACCACTATAGGAACTCTGACAATAGATCTGCGCACGTCAAAACACATGATACTGATTTGCGAAACTCAACAACACTGCATGAATTATTCTTTTAAAGTCGTAGAAGTGGGCATTGGAAAGTGTGAACGTGGGACTAAATGAGAAAAATAGTAAAATGCAATGGAGAACCAGAGGAAGCTTCGGTGAATTATCCCAAATACTGTCAATGCACATGGAAGATGTCAGCAACGTTTTTTTCATTGAAATTTTCCGTACCATTGGTTATCAAAGAGTCAAATACATTCTAGTAAAACGCAAACAGAAACTATGATTTACGGAAGTTCATTCGGTACATTTAAAGCATAGGTCCATTATCTTAATGAAAAATGAGCCCTTCACCTTGCTTTGGTATATGATTTTTGCAAGAACTGTCAGTACTATTTTCAGGTTCGTAGATACTCTAACTATGATGTATCATAATGCATTTGCAACGTTCGAATGCGAATTACAAAACCCTTGAATTTTTACAAAGTCATATGATTTGACTTTAGGGTGAATATTTCAATGTAGAAACTCGTCATTGTTTCTTTGATTACTGGTTGCACGCATGCATAAAGTAATCAAATTAAAACCTCGTCTAAAAATCCGAATTCCCAATCTAAAGGTGATAAATCTACACAAAATATACCAAAAGTATCATATTTAGATCTGGTCTTTTCTTACTCTAGGAGTGGAAATATACCAGCTATGTGGAAACAACGTGAGCATTATTTTGAAGCCTGATATATGTCACAAATAATCATTCATTCCATCCAATTAGATAATATAATCTTAGCCACTTCTAGTGCAGAGCAAAGATATTTAAAGATAAATGCACTTTTCTCTGAACACTATCGATAGTAAGAACCCTCTTCAATTTCTAGATAAACTACACTTGAGGTTTTTCACTCTTTTTTTCAAACATTTGAGAGATAAAAGATCATTTCTACCTCTAGAAAAATTAAAAAAAAATGTTTACAGCTATTTATCCTTTTTCTCAAAGGAAATTCATAAATTATAACCTGTTCAAACTTTTGAAGAACCTTTTGCGTTCTTTACAGTTATTCACCCTCTTTTCGATACGAAATAATAATGTAAACCCCTTGTAGCTCATAAGTACCTATTTTTCCCTTCCAGATCCCTGAGATTTGAAGGAATGTACTTCCATCACTGCTTACTATCAGGGCAACGACACGCTGCTGTAAGGCAGGCAGTGTAATCGCACAGAGTAGGTCTTCGATGCAGAGCTTTGCTGCTGCAGTTCATTCTAGCAAGAATCGAGTTTGACGGTTGGCAGTTGAACTTGGACGGGAGCAAGGCATCACTGACATGAAAGCTACGGCTTTAACTGCGACCAGAGAGCGAAACTAAAGTGCGGAGCGGGGTATCCAAATGGGTGAGCCAGACTTGTATTCCTGAAACAGGCCCCGGAACTGTGCTTCTCGCATTCCAAGAAATGACCGCAACCGCTCCTGGCTTCCATTTACAGATAAAGTACCTAAAGGTTATTGGCCGAGCTGAGTACTTATGTTCCACGCATTTGAAAAACCAACTGCTTGCTTAAGATGAATTGTGATAGATCATTAAGTAATAGCTCGGCACGGGACTTATTAATTGGATATAGGAAAAAAATTACGAATGATTAAAAAATTCTCAGTAAAATTGGTTCAAGTTTTTTGGCATACATACGAATTGTGTAAATTGCATTATGATATGGGTATTAATTATGATTTTCATGATGCTCATGATTTTCTGCATGGTTTAAATTTTTTAATCGCAATTGATTGAATCCCATCGTTATCATGAACGATGTAATGGATGATTCTGAATGATACAACTATCCAGTATTAAAAAAGATTGAATATTTTTATTATGATAACACACAGAAATCCAGGCTCAAGTTCTACGTTCGCATGCATGTAATTAGTAGCTAAGATTTCGAGAACAAGAGAACTGAAAAGACTTTCGTTGCGTATTTTGTTATATATTTGATTTTATTTTTTAACGGCAACTTTTTAATACAGGGGGAAAATATTTGCATGTATTTCTTAAGTCAACTCAAAATTTGTTCCTTGTTTGCTTATTTTTTTGGCTTCAAAATCACGCCGTAACAAATCATGTGGAAAAATTGAGACCCTAAAAGCCTGCGGTGGAAATACGACCAAACTGCTCCCCGCATTATCCGTGGTACGAGGCCTAGGAAAGTGCATGTCAGAAGATAAAACAATTTAATTTATCTGAATATTTTATAATGCTGCTATCGTGGCATCTTAGTATAATAGAAAAATTAGCAAGTGAGGTTGTTTCCTGTAATGAGGATGGGGTTTTGGGTATTCCTTAACTTTAAAAATAACAATTTTATCTATGAAGCGTCGTGTAATATTCTAGTTACTTGCACGACAAGTCTTAATGCATGAAAGGCTGTATTCAAACTACTGCAGCTAACTCTTCTATAACGGATGTTGTTCATTTGATTAGCAATTCTAATCAGCTATCAGCACCACATTTATGTTAAGTTTCAGTTCATGATGTTGATAATCTTTTCTTCTGCGTTATATCTGAACTGTACATATCAACTTCAAGCCTAAAATTACCATGAAGCATGTATGTTAATAACCGATATAAGTCAAAGCAGGACAAAGTTTAAGGAACAAAAACCTCGAGCTAAGCAAATCTATATCCTGATCCATCATTTTACTTCTATGCATTTACCAAGAGCAAATTAGGTCAAACAACCATGTTCATTGGATAACCGATTTTAAATTAGCATTCGTAGCTGATCAAACCACGACATGCTGTGGCTGAGTCAGACTAACATATTCCTGGCAGAGCCCGAAAATTTCTTGCTTAAGTTCGCATGAGTGCTGATCTGAAATAATTTAGGCAGCATCTATTGAGCTGAGTTTCATTTTGAGTGGGAGTGCCAAATCCGGCGCATTCCGTAGCACAATAATTTGCTTCGTTGAATGCTAATTTTATTCAAGCCGGTTATAGTTAAAAAATGACGAGGTCGAGGAGAGTGGCCGCTAGCGACTTTTTGCTATGTAAGGTAATCAGAAATGCGTAAAATTTAGAAAATTGCTGCTCATGATTGACTGAAGGTCACTTCAATGTTGTCTCTGTCACGTTTTTGGTGTATTTCATTCAGCGTTAAATTTCTTTTTCATGTTGGTAAGACTGCCACATAAATTTTAGAGCTAAAATAAAGAAATGTAGGCTATACATAAACTTCATAATAGAAGTTTCTTGGGTTCTAAATAATCCTTTTTTATTCGTGTATTGCAATTATAAATTTTCAATAATATCACTGCAACATTTTAATAAATGTTACAACACGTATTCGGAAGAATCAAGTACATGAGTTGTAGATCAAATCTCTCTACCGTAAAGGCTATTCTGAATATCATCATTCAATAAGAAACTCTCAAGGAAACAGCAAATAAAAATGCACGCTACTTTTTGGATGAAGGAAAAACTTATTTTATTTCAGACTACAAATTATTGAATCTAAACATCTTCACTGATAAGTCTCCATGCTCTTTTATTCCTTCAGGAACAGGAATTCAGGTTATTCAGGATTTCAGGTTTCAGGTTTAGGTTCAGGTTTTTTAACAGGATTTAAAAGAGGTATGTTTCAGTATTATCCCGGCAGTTACCTTAATGATTTCACCAAAACAAAACCGGAATACACCAGATCCAAATACATGGAATTGTAGATTTGCAGAAGAAGATATACTACGTATTCTGTTTCCTCTGCGCTTGATACTTCTGAGCCAAGTTTCTTCTTTTAGAATCAAAAGTAAGATGGAAGCTTCCAAGCGTTGTCGAGCAGTTCGAACGTCCAGAAAACATTCTTCCCTAGTGGCACACTGATCCTTAGAATCAACGAAGCGTCCCTGCACAGCGCAGTTATTAAAAGCATTGTTTAGTTTTCGTTCATTGTTCGGTCATTGTCTTTGGGATGCGAGAAAAATAAAGTGGAAAGCGAGGGGTGCAACCGAAATTTATCTGGGAATTTACGGCGTTCTGTATTCCCTTCGTCTTTCAGTAGCCACCCACGTTTTTTCTCGAGTAACTCCGGTGGTGGTTCAGAGAAGACAGGGATCGAAAGACGCGTGACTGGTGTCGTCCGAACTGCGAGGTTTTTCTCTTCCCCCTGAGTGTTAGCTGGTAAAATTCGAGTCTGTGCCACTGGACAGGGAGAGCTACGTAGCAGCTGAATGGTGTGCATACAAATTTGCGAAATGGCTGAAGAACAGCGCCGGTGTAGCACTGAAGCATTCTCGAGCAGAATATTGCTACAGCGCTGCGACTGGAATATTATAGAGATAACTTTGGGTCAAGTGCCATATGCGAACGAGCTTTGTCTTGTCTGAATATCAGTTGAATATCTTGGACTGCAATATTGCTTTACAAAAATTGAATCTCCTTGAGAATATTTTCTTGTTTCTATCGTTTATGATGCAAATTTGAATTTAATATAATGCAAAGTATATTCTTTCAAATCACTTCCTTACTTTAAGATGATACATTTCCAAGTCACTTTATTGTCTGATCTAACGTTGACAGGATAGCGCTATCACTCACGCCGTATGTGCTATACTACTCAAGTCTCATGTCCTCTACATATTCTTAGTAGGCTGTCTTTGCTCGAGAAGAGCTTCAGCCTTTATGTGGCTGCTGTGCGCGTATTGCTCATGACATTTACATAGGAGAGTCGGTCTCATTGGGCGTAGAAGGCAATACGTCGTGACTTATCTAGACAGCGGTTGCTATTGACGCCACCAAGGTTCCTACTTCGCTGGAGATTTCGCCCGCACTCCGTCAGCCTGGAGTGAGGGACTTGGAGAGCGTCGTTCTGAACACCGATTTGTTCCGGACTTTTTGAGAACTTTGAAAGTGTCATTCCCAATGAATTGACAAGTCGTTGGTTAGAATCTTCAAGAAAATAGAAAATGTAGCATCAGAAAGAGGTAACTGCCCAACTTTTCGAGAACTTTCAAAATATCTTCCCCAATAATTTACAAGTTTATGGTTAGAATCTTTGAGAATTTAGGAAATAAAACATGTGAAAAACCATTTGCATAACTTTTTAATCATTTTAAAAGTATCATCCCCAATCAATTGATAAGTGGTGAGTTAGATCCTTTGAGAACATAGGAATGTTGCTCTGCAAAGAGACATTGGTGACACTTTTTCAAGAATGTGAAAATGTACATAGTAGGAAATAGAATAGAATAGAATAAGGCAATAGGAACGAGCCGTTTGGCCCATTCTTGGTGCAATACCGAAGTCCCATGCCGTATACTGACTTAAATAATAATAATAAAATAATAATAAAATAATAAATATACTGACTTAAATAATAAAGTGATATAGTAAAAATTCTTCAGAACTTATAGAACGTCGTGCTCGAGTGGATACCTAAAAAACTTTTGATACCTTAGAAATAGTTATATATATCAAATAAATTAACAAATTGGCTTTAAGAACATTTGAGATAGCATCAAACATGACACACAAGAAACAATTCGCACAGGTTTAAAGCCAATTTCAATACTGTTGTATCTTATCATTCATAATTCCCTATATGCTGGTAAAAATCTTTGAGAAGTCCCAGACCGCAGCTGTATGGAACACTTATCTCTGAGTTTTTTGGTGGCATCAAATTTAATCTGCAAAATATAATAATAACGAAACACTTGGACAATGTCGTTAAAATTTGCAATCGGAATTGTATTAAAATGATTCAATAGCAGGCCTTACAGAGACAGCTTATTTGAAAAGATTAGTCCCTTCAATCGTCGTACATTGTAATAATTATCTGACTTAAATAATAAGTAGATTATAACTGAAATACTTTGAACTTCATCTAGCTTTCACAAAAACTGAATCAAGGCAATTTATTCACTAGTATTTCAGCAAACATATGCTCTATTGCGTTAGATCCAAAAAATCGTCTAAAAATAATACGTGCACACAATTTTTTGATCTAAGAGCGTGAGTGAGCTCAGAAGCTGACAGAGGAAGAAAACTAGTCAATTGAAAATTGAAAAATCAATGGACGTACGTATGATTATTTCTACGTAATATCCTATTAAAAACTGCAGACTTGTACAGATATTCAAAGTTTATTAATGTCATCGTCTTTTAACGCATGATAAAATGTATTTACAATTTCAAGAGCGTCGTTTCTTCGTTGTTTCGTCGTGTCACAAGTTTGGTCGACTAAAGAGCAAACTCGCTTGTGATGCGGAAAGACCCGGGTGCGGGACTCGCTGCCGCCGTGGTCTGTTGTGCTTGACCATTGGCGGCTAGAATTACTGCATGGGACTTGGGTACTGACCCAAGAATGGATCAAAAGGCTCGCTCCTATCGCCTCATTCTATTCTATAACCTCTTCTGAAGAATTGATTGAAAATAATGAATTATTTTGAAATAATATGACTAGCATGATTTCACTCCATCAGTGGTACTTTTTGAGGTTCAGGTATCGAGTCTCATTTTGTCAGTTCCTGTAATAAGTTTCTTTTCATCCCTTTACTACCCGACAGTTTGATAGCTATGACACGGAAAGTCTATATATGAAATAAATAACCTAAGAAAAATTCAAACACGTTTTTGTATAACATTTAGTTTTCTTAATGGATACTCATGCACTTGGTCGAAATACATGATAAATTATTACACCTGCGGGGTGATAATCGTTTTACTAGTACGGACATAGAGCTTCAGCACGTGATTCCTGTGTGAGTCTTCCCTCAATTTCAACGTAACAAATTTATCCCGAAACAAAAAATAATAAACAAAAAGCTAACGCGAGGAAAACTTGGTATTTCATTTTTTATTCATTCGAACACGCAATGGGCAGTTGCAGAACAAAGTTCGAGCATCCCCTGCAGGAAACGCTTTCAATTAAAAATGAATTGATGTCGCAGGAACTGGAGTCCAGATGACGAGTATGAGGGCGTAGTGGCAGTGCAGGCAATCGTGGCTGCAATCACGTTTGAGAGCACAGAGTGGCCAGAGCAAGTCTTTTCGTTTTGTAAAATCAGAGCGAAATGCCACCATCAATCTTGGGTTGTATGCAGAAGAAAATTTATGTCGAACATGCCGTAAAGAGCGAAAATTCTGTCTCAAGTTCTGCTGACTGTGCGGTCGACTAATAGGAAGAATGATTTATTCCATACAGGGAACGCTATCTCTGTGGTGCATATACATACATGACTTTGTTGCACTGATGTTTTAGACAAGCTTTGCCCTCTCTAATGGCTTCTTACCACTGAGAAACAGAGATTGCTTTCGAAAAAATACTATTCCAATTGTAGTACATTTTGTGTTTTTCAAGGTCTTGAGTCTACAATGAATAAACGGCAGCTATATTTATCCTTCCAACCCCTCGTAAAAAGTTCAGTGAGTTGTCTCGTTGCCAGCAGATTTTTCCTTGTTCCTCATAGTACAAGCGTCATAACCCATGAATTGAGTAATCAGGATGAATAAGCATTTTGATTAATGGGTATGATATCAATATTATCTTAGGTTTTTTGACCTCCGCTAAAAGATTCATCACAATCAAGTATTTTTTAAAACGTTATTCAATAATATGTAATTTTCCTTGCCAATTAGTTTCCTTCATTTTGAAAATCAACAACATACGTCAAAATTATATGGATGTTTAATTGGGAGTTATTCGCTTTTGGAATGGACTAAAATGCTATTTTAATGATGTGCTTAATACAGTGGAGCTGCTAATCCAATGGAACTGCCAATTATTGTTCCTCAATTTCCACACTAAAGATGACTTGAAGATTCAAGCACACTTTTATAAGCAATTACTAACATGATGATTTCATATCATTTTTTCACTGCATTAGTCGGTGAGAGAACACTTGAGAGAAAATGGTGCAATAAACTTTAATCATTTCACGACTTAGGCTACAATCAAAATCTTCCCTGAGATCTAAAAGATAGACACCGACTCGCACGAATGCAGGTTTAAATTCATTTATACCGACTGAACAATTCAACAATGAAAACAAGGTCTCGGAAATAGATAGGCGACAAAATAAATAAATAATTCAGAGCATGTCAAGTTCAAAATCGTAGGAACTACAAAACGCTGATTTTCGTATCAATATACTTCTCTCAAAAAAATACACTCACCTGACGCACAAGGAAATTCTTGGAGTATGTTAATATTACATAAAAAACGTACCGTAGGTTTTAACGAAACAATTACAATAACTTAACGCGAAACTAATTAGACAAGCCTTGATTTTTTCATAAATGGAACACTGAACAGAATACAGATTTGTAAGTAAATGATTGTTCGTTTTTCGAGAGCTTTCTGGTCTCACATGACCACGAGAGGTCACAGTGTCTCCGGTTACCAAAAAAGTCGCTGAATGTACCAAAGTCCAGCAAAAAAGCCCACCAATTTATCCGTCTCATTTTGACTCGACGCGGACCAGCAGCAACGTTTAGGTCGTGCTGAGATGAGCGGACGCCAGCAATTCCGGGAAATAACGGAGATGAATTTATCACCGTGGATGCTGCAATTGCAGAGCCTGGCCAGCATGACTCATAAAAAAAGAAAACACCAACGCATTTGGGAACCAAATCTGAAGTAAAGAAATGGCTGCGAATAGAAAGTGCAACACTTTTAGTGTTCATATGTCATGGAGCTCTATTAAATGAAACTTTATCTCTCTTCATATTATTTTCTTTTGTAGCAAAAGCCTCAAAAAATACTTAGTTACGAAAATAAGAACTTGCTGTAATCAAGTTGTATAAATGACTTTCTGATTAAGGATTGTCCTCTAAAAGAAGACAATCAGCATTCGCATGCAATTGTACATGAGTAACAGCATGTGTACTAAATATGACTTTCTAATGTTGAAAGATTTTAAAAATGACCTTGTACAAGGAAAAGACTAAATCAAGACTAAAAAATGAAATTCCATTGTAATTTTTGATTTTTTAAACACGTTTTGCTTAAGTGTAAATTTCGTTTCATTTCAAGACAACTACTTCACAAAAAAGTGAGGCAAAACTGCATGTTCGTTTGACATTGAGCGTGTTTTCCTCGGAACGTCCTTTGTTGCAGCATTACGTTTTGGAATTATTTATTCCGTTGATAAATTATTAAAACAATGATCTGCTGCAAGGTAATCATTCATAACGTTAGCACTATCTCCCTGTCCGAAAGCGACTCAATTCCAGAACAAATGCTGTGAATATTTTAATTGAGTGCTGTAAAGGCGGTACTTCTTATCAAGTTATCAGAGTAACGGAATATGAAGTTGAAGTGGTCGTTAGGAATAGAAGTGGCCTGAGTAATTATTGTTTCTAAAGACGAGGCACAAACTGTGAAATGGTTTCTTTAGACAAACGTACATTAATACTTGAATTTTTGTGAATGCTCTCACTTTTATTTAACTTTCATTCGAGGATACGAATTTCAGTTAACTGTAAGATTTCTGGAATATAATTGAATTTTTCAAAAAGTCTCAAAATTATTGAGGAATTTTTTCAGTGATCAAAGATAATGATTTTATTTTAAATTAAAAATGATTCTTTAACTTACTAACATTCATTGTTAAGTAGCCCAAGTTATGACTCATTTCGTTTTCCGTTGTGAAATTGTTTATATTAACTAAAATCACCTTGACTGCACATTTTCATTTGAATACATTTGCGCAACTGAGGCTTGCGGTTCTTGATCGGGACGATAGAAAGTCATTTATGCGTATACCGGATCCAGGAAACCACTATTCTGAGGGGCGACTGCGCTTCTCATTGATTTGTGAGCCATTACGCACTCTGGTTCATTGATACCCGCCTCATGAGGGTCATTAACTACTGATATACGTCAAAACGCGCGTTGTGCGTCTAAAGTGTAGCAGAACTAACTGCTCCTTCGAATTGGAAGAACAGTTAGTGAACTTCTATTCGAAGATTGTAGAGGGTAGTATATGAAAACTACAGGTTCTATATCAAAGTTATGTTCTGCATTGCGGAGTTTGGCACCTGTGGAAGGGGTTAGCAAGCAAGGCTTAATTGCTTTGAATTCAAGAGTTTTGCCTCACTTTCTTGTGAAATAGTTGTTTCGAAATGAAACGAAATTTACAGTGGAACAGATAGAGCACACCAATTGTGGCAGTAACTCTCCAATAATTCATGATCCACAAGTTCCCGTGTTTGAAATATTTACCTCTAGCTGAGGCTCGTAGTATACTCCAATATATTTGACCGTTCTTGGAATTTATTGAGGTTCAATACTGCAGAATTACACGTGGTGCTCTGTGTCATATCAACCAGAAAGTGCTGGCATTTGCATCGTATGCTTTTGAAGTGAGCTGGAAGTTCTTTTAGGTTGTATTCATTAGCGCAAATATTAGAAACACATTAAAAAGGAAATGCAGGAGTTTAGAAATAGAAATTTACTTCATCAGTACCCGAGCTTGGTTTCTATGATGATAAGTAAAAAAATAATCGTTGACAAGTGAGAGCCTCATAAAACATTTGCGTGACAGTGAAATAGTTCCAAATTTCTAGTGCACTATTAGTTATTGTTCTTTTTCAACCTCTAAATCACGAAACTTGGTTGACCATTAATCTATTGCTTGATCTTCTCGTGTTTTCACTTACCACAGGCGGCTTTCTAGGAAAACTTCTCTCTATCGATCTTACGCGAAAAACTTGGCAATCCAAGGAGCTTCGACAACCATGAATGATGTTCTTTGAGGATTCAACGTTGCTGGAATAAACTTTTGGGACAAGATTTAGGAGTCAATAGCCAGGCAGGGTGCCACCAGCTTCATTGGAGGAAAATTCCATTGTGACTCCTGCAATTCTTTTCTGACGCCAGAAAATCTACTACGACTCTATGGAATTTAACGTAGCTCCAATGACTTTATTGCGAATCAAATGAACCCATTGAGCTGAATCAAATTCTCTGTAACCTAACGAACGCATTGTGATTCCAATGAATTTACTGTGTCACGGTCGAATCCACCATGACTCCAGCAAACACACTGTGATAGAAGAAATACCTTAAGACTCTAAATAATTCATTACGACTCCAGCAAATCTGTAGCAATTCTCAGTAAGTCACTAGCACAGTGAGGTAGTATGCTGAGAAATTTACAAAAGCCTCTGCTCTTTCATAGAATAAGGTTACATTCTTCGTTTCATGAACATTTATTCTTTCAAAGCGTAACTTTCGGTGATTATGCTAATTTTCAGGAATGTTTTTCCACGATTGGTCAATTCACATTTTTCAAGATTTTTTCTCTAAGTGGTTGATGTACAATTGATGTTTTCTGCCTATGGGTTAAGTGATTAGAAGATTTTAACTTTTGCAGTGTAGGTCCATGAAGATAGTTGTGAAAGTTCGTTCAGATGAAATTTTTTTATTGATTAAACTTTTAACCTGAAATGACTACAGGTGCACTTCGGGAGGGAAAAGTGCCGACTCATCCATGCGTCAGCAAGCATAATTCGTTCTAGTATCCATTTTTCAACTGTCAGCAACTTATCACGAATAATTTTAATTTGGTTCATTTGGGACGATAAAAAGATACATCCCTTAACAAGAAATTTCAACCATTTTCACTGGGTATTTCACGAGATATACTGAATATTTTCCTAGAAAATTACAGTGTTTTATCATCACTGTATAAGTGAAATGATTACTGTCAAGTATTAACTCGTAAAAACCATAATTAAATCTATGAGCCAAAAATTACTTGTGTTTCGGCGGACTACATTCAAAGCGTGAAAATTAACTCAGCAAAAGAAGAGCAGCTGAACTCAATAATGATAGTTTTACACTGCTTCAGAATATTCTGTTTGTAAGACAGTTTTATTTACGTCGATTATGACTTTCACTCATTCATTTAAAGCTACACATAGCACTTAATTCTAAAAAGAGAATCTTCAGAGCGTCAAAGTTCTCATCCAAAATTATAGACTACAAATATATTGTCTGACCAAATTATATGACACATTTGTTGGTTAAAGAAAATGAAAAGTATAGAACGAAGAATGTGTTTCTGAAACTGAAACAAGAAATAAACCAATAACAATTGATGTACATTTTAAAAATAAAAAATATTGGCTTTTGTTTTTTGTTACATTTTGTTTTTTCAAACCAATAAATGTGGCTGATCATTTTTTGTGTCATGTTGATGCAAGGTGTTGAATTTGCTTCAAAATTGAATGAAGAGAGCCTAACATTGTTTGATTCATTTAGAGTAAAAGTTCCCAATCTTTCTCTGACTTAACACCTTTTCAGTATTTCGACAAATGAGCATGCAACCCAATGAGAAAGATGTTTGAAAAAATATATTCACTCCTATATATATGTATGTATATATATAAATATATATAGACATATATATATATATATATATATATATAAATATTCAGAAATAAAGAGCATGTAAACATATTATTCCTTTCTATTGCTAACATTAAAAGTACCCCTTTAGATAAGCAACTGTATCCTCAGGGACACATGTACCCCAAGCTGGGAACCCCTGCTTTACAGAATTAAATGCTCGCTTTGAGTTGCTTAAGAGAGGGAAGTGATCGTTGCAAGGCGTACGAAACTAATGTGTGTCTCATTACCACTGCAAAAGAACTCAGACTTCAGGAAAACTGGCGAGCCTGAAGTCTAATTGAAGCACGGCGGCGCCCGTTTGTCATTTCCGTCTTTTGTGTTTCCCCGGGATGACAAGCACCATAAAGGACTGTGAGGAGGTGAGGAATGTGTTCTTGATGCAGCTATTGATAAAACAAAGAAGCGAAGCTTGTACATCCTGTAAAAGATGTCTTGAAATGGCCAGCTAAAGCTCCCCATAGCCATTACAGTCGTTTTAACTCACTTCACGGCCATCTTCATTGTCTGATAACGACTTTATTTTTCACAGATTGTGATGGAGGCCGTTTAAAAAATCTGGTTAGTATGCGTTCAAAAACGTTCATTCAGGAAGCTTCTGTGATTTTCTTTGGAAGTCTGTTGTAACTGTATCAATTTCATATAGTCTCACATAAATGCTTATTATGAGTGTATCATATACTACCCCTGGTGTGAAACAATTAGTCCATTCAACTTTTCCTGGTGGTCGGAAACATTTGGTGCCGATAGGAAAAAATTTAAAGCATGCATGAACTCGCACTGTTATGCATTTTACTTTATAAAAACGCACACGAAACAGAGCTGAAGAATGATTTACTATAAAAACACTCGCTTTTTCATTTATGTTCATTCAATTTCTGAAGGTGCTATTTAGTTTTTTCCAGCAGGCCTTGCAAGACAGCTGTGCGCTATTTGTGTGGTAATTCGTGCTTGTTATCCTTTTCATTACCTTTTACTATGTTTTCTGTTTCGCTTTGAATGCCCTTTTGTAGAAACGGTCATATTATTTGTTATTTACCAGGATCTGAATAAAAACAATACATGCACTGATTTTAGCACACTCGAAACTAATCTGTATATATCACACACGGAGCATGAACTGTCTCAAAAACATTGAAAAACGAAATGTTTTCCCGACTGTGTAACAACTGTATCTGACCAGAGGGAGTATGTAATAGACTATAGTTACATACATATTTTAAACACATTGTATAATATACTTATTATGTACTATATATTGTTCTTTAACTAATATAGAGCAGAATACCAGAACATTAGTTTCTGTAAATGCTGAAAATAATGAAATGCTGTACGTGTATGCTGAAAAACCGTGTAGCCCTCACTTTTAATTATAAAACCCTTGGTAATGACTAGAAGCAAATTTTCTACAATTTAATCATCATGAATGTATATCAATCAATTCTAACATGATGATGTTTCTGAATACCTTCCAACAATCGCACACTTCAGAAAATATTTTGAGAAACAAATTACAAATTAAGAAGCAAATCAAGGATGTCATTTGAAGAATGGTGGGTGACATGCTCAAAAAAGGAACAAGTGAAACATATCATCTACACGAAAAAGTTGAGAATTAGTCTTATGCCTAATATTTGAAGCTTTTGATGCCATTTTTGAAGCCGTTCGTGGGAAGAAAATTGATGTTTTGCTTATGCAGTAAAGAATTTCACTACATTTAGGTTATGACTCTCTGAAATCGTTTCAAACTTTGGAGCCAATTTAAACGGGTTGAAACTATTTGTATAGTACTTCATTGAGACAGCAGTGGTTAAACCAGGAATATAATGATAATAATAGTAATAATAATAATGATATCTAATCTATCCGTTTAAAAACTTGAAGGGGGAAATGACAGTTTGATCAGAGGAAAAAAATGAAAAAACGATTTCGTGTAAATGCTAAAAAATGCTATGAGTTTATTAGTGAAAATTAGATTCCATGGCTTCTTATTTGGCGGCCCAAGAAGTGCTGAAAGCTTTTTATCCTCCAAAGTCAGCGAAATCTTCGGTAAAGAAAAAGATTATAAAGTTGAGTTCACGAGCAGCTTACTCGCAATCAAATTTACGGACACTCGTGCATGTTCTGGGAGAGTAAAATGAGCAAGCATTTGCAATTTCACAATGGACGAAAAGTGGCAGAATGAACTATAATAAAACACGAATTCTAAATACAAAATACAGATTAAAAATAATTCAAAATTAAAAATAAAACCATCTAAATAACCTTTTCGTCTTTCAACTGAGCCAAAATAACAAAAAATTGAATATACACAACTTTTAACTAGTTTTCAGGCTCGTAAATTAGGTATATATATTTGTTACACATCATAAAACATTTTTGATGTTTTAGAAATAAAATAAAGACTCCACAAACTGATTTACATCCGACAGCAAGCCTGCTTCAAACACCGTATTTGATGTAAGTTTTTTCTTAAAAGCCCTACAAACTTATTCAAAAATTTTATCAACTTGTTATCTGCAATATGTCACACGGCAAGTCTTTGAGTTCAGCAACAGCGGCTCAAAAGGAAAAATGTGCACCCTTTAAACTAAATATGTTTGGATCAAAAAAACATGGCATGTCAAAAAAAAAATATTAGGTACCCTAGGTATACAAGCTTTTTACCTTGCGTTCAAGGTTTAAAAGCAAGGTTTAATGTGTCAGCTCCTTTTTTTATTTTATTGATTAAGTAAAGCTCATAATAAAATACCTAAAGAAAATTCGTAGCATAAGTCTATAATATCCTTTTTCGTTAAGCCCCTTGTAAGTTACAAATGAAACTCAATACTTGAAAAATTGGGCTATCATAAAGTTACAAAAAATTCTTATCATGGAATTAAATTGAAGCTTTGGATAAAATAAAATACGAAGCCCACCAAGACTAGAGTAATTTTCTTGTGCAGCACGATGGTCCAAGTTTTCCAATATTCAATATTTTTTTATTCATAGACTGGGTGAGTTACGCAATCAAACCAAAGTACGAGAAAGGCTGGAGGAACCAGTTTTTTCCTCATGAAATCCATTTAACATTCAAGGAATAAAACTTTGCATGTTAAGGCAATTTTTGCACTTGTAGAATGAAATGTTGTCATGATAGTAATGATACATTCATAGGTTTGCATATTCCAGGCGATGTATGAGGTATGTTTATGTATTAGGTATGTGTATCACACAAGGAACAAGGTATCAAATGTGGAGTGGTTAACCGAGAGGCGAACTCGAGGGCAGGGGAAACATAAACAGTAGGGTTTGAGAAGGGTTGCGATGTTTGGTTTCGTGGCTAAAGAAAGTGTCACACACAAGCAAATTTATTGGCAGAGACCTTGTGACTCTCAAGAATTAAGTAGTCGTGTAACTCTCAAGTTGATTGAAGAGTGGGCGGGGTATATCACAAACGTTTAGAAACCTATTTCAGACCATTGGACAAATAGAGAGATTGGAAAATGGAAAAGATACGTGGGAGAAGCAAAGCTCATATAAAAAAGGTAGGAAGGATAGATGCGGGAACTTGGGAACTAGACCTCGACAGTAATGTAGGCTATTACATCTAGAGTGGCATCTAGGGCCTAGGTATAGGTATAGGTTAAGAGGCATGGGTGGAGTAGGTGTAGAAGTGATTGAAAGGGAAGTTAATTAATCATCAAACCGATGAATAACAGCAGATTTTACTCGTGCACTTATCCATGTATAAAGGGGAAAAATTAATTGTGCAACAGCAAGGAATGATAGGGGAAAAATTTAGCATTGTTGCTAAGGTGTTGTAATCCTGAACGAATCTCCAGTGTAAGGGCAAGTTTTAATATTATTATTGTCACTGTGATCGAGGTTAGCGGCAGGGTAGATTTCGAAATCTGATGTGAACGCCCATTGATTTAATTAAATTGTTCCGTATGCACACTTAATTATTCAGCTATCAAGTATATGATTGATCTGTAATAGTGCCCTATTTAATAGGACATCATGTGCAGTTCATGTGCCAAAATGTGGTAAACGACTCACATTTCCCATCCCGTGATATTTAAAATAACATGTTTTAAATTTTATGTGTGTATCATTTATCCCCTCTATTGCCATTGAAAAGAGATATCGGGAGCCTTTTACCATTTCACGTGTTCAGAGGATTTGAATCCCTCTAGTGCAGTTACGTGTGTTTGTTGGATTTAATTAATTGTGTTACTTACATGTAATTATTGAAATATAACGGATGGACAGCATGCAGAAAAACCATGCATTGAAAACAAGATTACGTGAATTATGAGAGAGAAAAGAATTCATGAGCAATATATCAATAT
The DNA here is from genome assembly GCA_006783055.1 of Trinorchestia longiramus. Taxonomy (NCBI): domain Eukaryota; kingdom Metazoa; phylum Arthropoda; class Malacostraca; order Amphipoda; family Talitridae; genus Trinorchestia; species Trinorchestia longiramus. The sequence continues at coordinate 413,025 of VCRD01000149.1, forward strand.
ACAATGAAAAGTAGTCAGAAAACCTTTTTCCTGTTATTCATTCATTAAACATTCATTCAACAACAAATAGACTTTATATGAGAGAGAAATACGTATCGCTACATGTTAATAATATCGAAGCCATCATTTCGTCTACATTGTACCTTTACAAATTATATAATAAAACCCCAAAACATATTTGACTTGAATGAAACCACGCTGTGTATAATTTTTTACATCATTGTTGCAGGGAACTGGTCTTTGGAATGTTTACAGGCAGGTTTGCTTAATTGGATTCATTTTGCATAGCCATTGATGTTTGAAAAAATGAAAAAAATGATGTCTCTTCTTCGTCAAACTCAGTAAGTTTTCAGTTACCCTAAATTAACTAAGGCAATACATCGCTCTTAATAGGATAACAAAATCGACTTCAAATCGACAGGCGCAGACTAATTAAACTGATAAATTTTACCAATAATGAACAGAATGTTAACAAAATATCATTGATTTACCAATTTATTCCACTTTCAAATGACTAACAAAACAGAGAGTATAATTTTATAAATACATAATTAGGTGTTATAATTTCATTGCATATTGCTCTTCTTGTGATTCTAACGAGCGTGAGATCTACCTATTTAATTTTGTTTGCATTGATACACCATGGAATTTTCAAAACCCATTTCCCTTTCTGTAACATAATAACCACTCAATTAAAGATTTTTTGATTTCTTTTCAAAATTGTCACCTATCCCTTGGGCTTCATGATCGTTGTTTGTATGCACCTTCTTCGCTGCAGCAGTGGCCAAGTGGTGTGCTTCCTCATTTGCGATGCGGGAAGACCGGGGTTCAATTTCCATTGCCGTCGTGGTCTGTTTTTGCCTGATCATCGGCGGGCGAGATGCATGTCCTGCATGCTGCGACGCTGGATGCCCTTGATTTGCATTAGATTTTTGTAATGTTCATCCAAGCGCCCCGACGAGCTTCTATTTCAAATTATAGTACATGGGAAGAAATAGTCGCTTGGAGCATCATCACTACTCTGAAATTTTCGCATAAAGAGTTGAATATCAAATTTGTCTAAACTGTATACTCGGTTGAAATAAAGTTGTGTTCTCTTTTTGTATGAGAATCAATATTAGATAATATTATGCTGTATACTGGCATAAATATTCCAGCATTATTTGGTCTTTTCAGGTTTTGATCCAGATGCAAATTAAAACTAAAATAATATTAATACAGGGTGTATAATTTGCTAGATTTTTCTAAAGCTATGTGAAAGAAGTATTTAATTTGAATTTTCTTCTATCATTGAAATAATCTTGTCTCTATTTATAAATTCTTGCTATTGACATATTCAAAATAGATTTTTTAATATTTAACATCAAACAAACAGCGCTAGCACGACTTTAATTATAGTTTAATACGTAGGTAATAAATTATAATTACTTCATTAAGGTTTTTATCATCCAGTTTGATCAAGTTATAGCTTATTAGTAAAACCATTTTCACATGAACTCAAAGAACCGATTAAATAATAAAGTTCTGATTGTCTACTCATCAACTAACTAATTTTACAAGATAGAACTTTTCCACAAATCATTGATAAGCTAATCTCATTTTCCCTTAATCAGCGGACCTAATTTTTATAAACTGTCAGGTTGGAAGGACTAGTTCATATTTTTAACTTTAATAATTATTTGTCGATCTTTTTCACTACTCTAATAAACAAACCATGATATGTTCTTCAATAACTTAATAAACTGAGTACCTTAAAAACATATAAGTGAATCCACATTTTTTAGGTAAAACTATTTGCTTGATAAAATATTTTCGGCAGTGTGCAGTAAAATGTAGAATAAAATGCTCAAACTATTTCCTAATTTGTAGCATTTTTTCTGAATTGTATATTGCATCATAACATTAACTTTCAGAAATTGGCTCCCGTAAAGTCAATAAACGTAAATCATTGGACCCCTCAAACTGTAGCCTCTCCAAGACTCTCTCATCTTATTGATTTATTTTTGTTTACTAAAATAGATATAAATTGCCTCGGTCTGAATGGCGAAAGTTCGAACTTTGAGCATAAATTCCTACAGATAAATGACTGGCTTCCGGTACCATGTTTAATTAAATAAAGTCTTAAAAGAAAAAAACAGGCCTGAGGGCTCGAAAGCACTTCACTTTGTCATAGAAATATAACTTCAAGAATTTGGGATTCAAAACTCTGGGTCTGAACAGCGACGATTTATCTTAACGTTTGAATCTGAAGCGATAATCCATAAAGTAAAATATAAATTTTTTCGGAAATTCATTCCGCATACAGTATTTACGTGTGTGTAAAATCAAGTAATAATGTTCTGCAGAGACTACTAGAAAATCCTTCAACTATAATGATATATAAACTATATCTAAATTTTTCCAAACATATAACATGGTAGCTATGACTAAAAAAGCAGAACGTAGTTTATAGAGCACATATAATCCGAATTATCTAACTCAAAATGATTCTGCTTAACTTGACAGACACAAAATTATTGACAATACAGGGTGGCCCATAAGAAAGGTACCTTTTTAAAACTATTATAGCTATTAAACTACAAACGGTAAAAAGATTTGGGTCTTTCAGAATGAATGAGGAGATTTCAAAGTTTTTTACCAGCGTATCAAGTCCACCGACACTCACAACAAATTGCTTAAAAAATTTATAGAATCCACCCCTCAAAATGAATCGCTACGCAATGGAACAACGAGCAAAAATAGTGGCGCTTTACGTCCGATGTAATTCTTCGGTTACTGCAGTTCAAAGGAATTAGATCAATATTGATGGTATTGAAACAAGTTCTTCGAAGAAGTGCATAAAAAACGGTATTGAAATTTTGAAGAACTGGGACAACAGCAGACAAACAACGTTGTGGCAGGCCTCAGACCATGGGAACTGGTGCTTCAATTCAGCTTGTTGCAACGAGTGTTACTGACCGGCCTAAAACGTCAACTAGGAGACTTTCAATTCAACTGAGAATGTCACGGACTTTATTGCAGCGTATTTTGGTAAAAGATCTAAAGTATTATCCATATAAAATTCAATAAATTCAAGAACTCCATCCTACGGACTACCAAAAGCGATTAGATTTTGTGAATAGATTTCTGCAGCTTGCAGAAAATGAAAACTTGGTAAAAAATTTAATAATGACTGATGAGGCGCATTTTCACCTCAATGGTTTTGTTAGTAAGCAAAATTACAGATTCTGGGCTTCAGAAAATTCAAAAAAAATTCATGAACGTCCACTTTACTCAGCTAAAGTAACAGTATGGTGTGGCATCACGTCTTCGAGGATCATTGGACCATATATTTTTGAAGATGCTGATGGTGATGCAATTTGTGTTAATGGAAACCTGTATAGACAGATGATTCAAGAATATTTGATACCTGAAATTATAGCTAATAACACAAAGATTACTTTTTTCTAAGAAGATGGAGCTACAGCACACACAGCGAAAGAAACAATCCAAATGTTAAAAGCGATTTTTCGAAACAGAATAATTTCTCATTTTGGTGATATACCGTGGCCGCCTTGATCTCCAGATCTAAGTGTTCCTGATTTCTTTTTCTCGGGTTACTTAAAGGGAAATGTTTTAATTGAAATGATTGATACTGTACAACAATTGAAACTAAACATCATTCAAGCGATCAACAACATTTCACCAGAGACATTAAGGAAAGTAATGAACAGCACCGTTGAAAGAACACGCCATTGTTTGACTAATAATAAAGGTCCTTTAATAGATATTGTATTTCTTAGTTAAACGTACTTTATTGTTTCATTTATAAATTTACATTAAACTTTGAAATTTCTTCTTTCATTCTGAATTAACCAAATCTTTTTATCATTTTTAGTTTTATATTTATAATAATTTTAAAAAGTACCTTACTTATGGGCCACCCTGTACATACATTACAGTTGTCCATGAGTAACTTTGTATTAATCCTGTCTTAGGTGAAGTAGGAAGCAGATCAATCAAATAAGCCAAAACAGAATAATAAAAACATTTCGATGCTCTGACACCCTGATAACATTTCATAGAATGCAAGACTGGTCTATTTAGTTAATTAATTTCTTTGACAGACGTATTGTTGATCATAACAAATTCATGTGCAAAGTTGAACCTGCTTTTCTGGGTTGAAAAACTCACTCTTCTATTTGACTGACAACGTACATATGTTGAGGAGGGAATAATTGAGAAGTTGTTTCTTTTGTTTCTAATTTTATATCTCTCAGATGATGCTTACATTTTTTATATGTATAGGGAAATGTTTTTAAGTTAACTACACATATTTTGTGTTTCGATGTATATCTTTACTACGGGATTGATTTCGTATCGAATTTTTTTTAAATAAGCCTGAAAATATAATCTTTTAACTAAGACAATGAAACTGCCAAACAAAGCCGAAAAATATATTTCTGACCTATAGGCTGGTGTCTTCAGTATACATATGCTGCTTTAGTTTTGAGTAATAACACACGTTAGTGAGCCCTCATACTTTATTTTTGAATGGATTAGATGGCAGCTTTCATATCTAGAAATATACAGCTTTCGTAGTAATTTGACGATTCACAACACGCAATTATTTTATGTTAGAATAGAAGCACTTTGTTAGCTGAGCTAGAAAGCTCATTCTTTCAAAATTATAACAATGAGTGTTGTACCTATGTGAGTTATGCTTCACATAAAATACAGTGATTGTAGCTCTTGCACACTCGTTGGTGATAACTTTTACAGAACGTTCTCGCCCTCATCAGGTTTTGATGATTGCCAAGAAAATTGGTACAAATAGAGGGCTGAAACTTATACATGTTTTTTTCTTAGCGAACGAGCTTTAATAATACTACAAGAAACGTATAGCATCTAAAATTAAATTGCTTGATGTCAAGTTGAGGAAAACCCTGGAGTAGTTTTGGCTTTAAAAAATTTGGCGAAAAAAAAGTGGGATAAATAATACTTTGTAGACCTCCCATCACACTTAAGAAGAATATTCCGTAGAAGAATTTTTTTCATGTTACGAAAAATAGCTCTCCGAAAAACTCCTCTCATCTATACAGTTCGCGTCAAAGCTCAACGAAAGTTTTATTAAAAATTCAAACGATTTTTTTCAACATAAAACGAATGGAAAAATTCTTTTAGTTGGTCAAGAAAATAAATAGTTTCCTGCCTGTGAAACTGAAATTTCTTTTCTCTAATGCTCACGGGAGGAGATAAAATGAACAAATGTTCAATTATTCAGTGAGGATAAACATACAAAAATTGTAAGAAAATACAGAGTGTATCTCTGTGTACTTTTTATCTTGTAATAGCTCATAAGACAATTCAAACATTAAATCGTTTATGCTGCAAATAAACTTTAAATTTAACCAAGAGTTAGAATAAATTTGTTGGTAAATACAATACATTGTAGATGCGATGAGGAACGCAAAAGCTGAGTCCAGCAAAATTTCTAAACTCGATGTAAATCAGACGAAGGTATGTTTCCGCACACTAAATATTTATAAACATATTTTTCTAACATTATCTACGTACGAATAATATTTTTCTCCTGGGCTCTTACGCAAACCAGAAACTGACTAGCACGTATTTTAAACGGAGTCTAATAATTATTCTTTCTGCGTTATCCTGGGCCAGTGCATGATTGTGATACATGTACGTGACTGAAATGCCTGTGCGTGAGTGAAGTGCGTGCACGTGATTGAATTGATTTACGTGATTACGTGTCTGATTGATGCCTTTACTTTAGACGGCAGGGGACTTGGGTAGCAACCTAATAATTGGCCAAACGGTTCGTTTCTAATGCCTTATTCTATTCTGTTCTAATATATTTTATTCTATTCTATTCTATTCTATTCTATTCTATTCTATTCTATTCTATTCTATTCTATTCTATTCTATTCTATTCTATTCTATTCTATTCTATTCTATTCTATTCTATTCTATTCTATTCTATTCTATTCTATTCTATTCTATTCTATTCTATTCTATTCTATTCTGTTCACTGTGTTACATGGGTTCAGCATGATTTTCTTTTTGTAAGCTTGTTCTATTTTATATTTCCACCCTTGAACCCCAATTGGGTTCTTACAAGCTCGCATGAACACGTGTCGATTAGCCATCATTTCAATGGCTGAGGTTTTCGTTGAACATCACACTTCTGAGAAACCGATCAGCTCTGACGCTTCGATTGTGAGACAATGAAAAACCTCGAAAGTGAGCACCCTGAGTAATTTTTTATGGTGTCCATCTGTCTGGTCTTTTCATCAAGTCAGCCGTGCCAGTTAATTAGACGGGCCTGGGTGTGCGCAGCTAAATTGACATGAACTCGGAAGTTTTTTCTTGTAACTCGAAGTCGGTGTTGGAACTTGTAATATCTCTTACTGATAGGCGTGTCTTGATATGTTTGACGTACACCTGAGACATACTAACTTTCATAGCCTATTCAAATTTAATAAAGCCTTTTTTGTACAAAAATAAAAGTATCCGTATGAATTGAATAGGAGAAATGCTCCCGAGAAAAGAAAGCTTAACAAATTTCTTAGCGATCAAATTTACGGCACTCAGATGTGTCTCAATAAAGACCTCTTCCGCAAATTCTGACTCAAGTTGAGTGCATAAACCCATGGATTTATTTATTAGGAATAAATTGTATCCCAGTGACTAATTTGACTTGTTTGCAGCCATAATTTCGGTGTTATTGCCGGCCTCTGAACGAAATTGGCCAGACAGTCCGTAATTATGGCGTGCGTACTGATGAATTAGCGCCGTGGTACCCAGTGCTTGGTCATATTAGGCTGACCTTTGTGTGGTCACTAGCATCTCCTCCAGCTTAAAAGGATCTCTTCCAGGTTACAGGTGTCTAATCCAAGTTACAGGCTTCACCATGTTGCAGACTTTTCTTCCAGGTTACAAGAATCTGTTCCTGGTTTCATGCCGCTTTTTCAGGTAACAGCCATCTGTTTTAGAATACAGGCACCTCGTTCATGTTATGAGCAACTCTTTGTAAGAAGCATATTTTCTAGGCAACAGACATCTGATTCAGACAACTGGTGTCTCCTTCAAGTTCGAAGCATCTCCAGATTAGCAGCAATTTTTCTAGGTTACAGGTATCTTCTCTTGATAACATGTATCACCTCCACGTTGTAAATATCTCCTTCACGTAACTAGCATCTCTTCTAGGTTACTAGTTTCTCCTAGATGCTACAGACATCTCTCCTAGACTATTGTTATCTCTTCCAGATGACAGGTATCGTTTCTTGACAACTGGTTTCTTTTCCAGGTCGCATACATCTTCTCCAGGTCACAGACATGTCCACGTTACAAGCACCTTTTCCAGATTATTTGTATTTCTTCCATGTTACTGAAATCTACGATAATTTACTGACATCTATCCATCACATTAGTTCTCCATTAAGCTTCCTCTTTTTAGCAAGAATCTAGTTGCTTATGCAGGTACTGTGAGCTACGTCCCTTAACCCTCGCTAAAATATGATAAAAACATAGATCGTAGTGAAAGCTTAGCTCCATTTTTTGCATCAGAAGATAATTTTATGGTATGTTGTTTACCCTAACTTTGCTCACTACAGTATTGCATAATAGATAGAACTCGTTGATCACTGAATTTCATTCTGGCATGGTAAAAAGTTCCTAAAAATTGTAATCAAATAAGTAAGGGTTATTTGAGTTTAGGCACAAAATCATACAATTGAAATGATGACTAATCGAAAAATAATAATATTATTATTTTATGAACTAATATGATTTTCCATTTTTGAGACATTTTCCTGGTGAAACAATTTCTCTCGTAGAGGAAAATTATGTCAGGGAATATAATCAAACTTTTTTTAATAAACTCATCTACGTTCCTACTTACGCACATTATTCGGAAAAGTCTAGTCTCAGCGTCACGTTGGAGCCAAACATTTAACATTAAATACATTGTCTTGTGAATGACATTACGAAAACGGTGAACTTTGATTAGAAGCCACCCCTGTTGTCAACTAACAATTTTTTCTACATTTAACGTTTAAACTCGTATTTATATCCATAAGCTTTAAAAGTTGAAATAACTTTTATTGTTATTGTTTGAATTGTATATTTCCCAGCTTGTAAAGAAGGTTGAAGTTAACAATGAATTTAATAAGAAACAAATTGATGCTCGTGGAAGTGAAACAACTGTTAAATGTACGGGACCCGTTCTGCAATGTTCTTTTCACACAGTTTGGTATATCATTGAATCCCCGTTTTTTGTTCTCCTAAAATATGATCGATCTTTCGTTTCAACTTCACCTTGCAAAGAGCATTATGTAAATGTTTAGGCTAGCTAAAAAATTTCCCGAAGGATTCTGTTGCACAGAGTATCAAAATTTTCAAAACAAAACATTATGATCTGACCTCACACGTCTAAAACTTGCGCAATAGATTTATAACATCCAACCCGTACGCATTGAAGTAAATTTATTCTCATTTTCTTTCTACGTAAGTTTCTTCAATTCAGCTCCAAAGTATGTTCCAGGTAAAATTCATGAGCCCCCTTTCCCTAGAAATTTATTCATTAGGATTGTTTTCCCTTATTATAAGACGAAATACCCTGTACGCTCTTTTTACTATTCATGTAAGAATATCAGCTGTGAAAAGTCTTTTACTACCGTGCTATAAACTTCTTCCTGATGGGTGCCTACTGCTGATCATCGATAATTAGATCGAAAAAAATTCTCCCTGAATTAGATTTCAACTTCGTCATTACTGACAAATCGACATTTAATTTCTAAACCCGGAACAAATAAGTTCATTTTATTAAGTGGGGCTTGAGCTATAAAAAAACGAGGGGCCTATTCAACTTGTTAAAAGCAAATCTTCCATCAAGTGAATAATCAGGTTACATGTACCTGACGATTGCCGGTACATCGATCCCACAGATGGCAAAGTTAATAATAGGTTTCGAGACTCCCACAGCATTGCAATAAACTCGAGTTTTGTACAGATATAATTATTATTATGATCTAAAAGGTTAGATAACTCTCAGTGAAAGCTTAGTACTATTGAGCGATATGTTCTCAAGTCAAAAACAATAATTTCGACCTCTGGGTAATAGCCAAATAACTTTTGGAAATACGTGGTGAAATAAAATTATTGTTGGTAATCCACTGACCATAATTTATTGTATGGGGATAGCAGGAAAATTCACCAGCAGTCCATGTCACGCAAAGAAGGAACTCCTGGAAGGAAGTCGGTAGTAAATGAGGCTCTTGCCCATTGAAAGAACATCATAAGCTTCGTAAATTAGAAAAACCTGACAGTCCACTCCAATCAATTCTCTGTTAGAATTTAACTCTTCACGTAAGAGACAGATCTTTTGTTTGCATTTGGCTTTCCAGCGATTCTTTCTCCGACGCTTCAATATCATGAAGGGGAGATCCCTACCTTCCTAGCCGTCCCTACAAGAATATTATGAGAAATTGACTTTTTTAATACAGTAATAAAATCGTAACAAAAAAGAAAATTTTATGTTGTTTATCAAAACTATTGTATAACAGTTTTTATGGTCAAAATATTACATTAGCGAACGCATTCATACTATGTAATACACTACATTTCATTCCATGAAATTTCTTATTCAGAACACAGTTTTAAAACTATGTTTGTAAGTTCCTTCGATTCATTCATAATTCATGTTAATTTTACTGCTGTTTTTAGTATCTCTTTTGATGAACATTTTGTATGGACTTATTTAAACGTGACATTTCAAGTCATGCAGACTAATTGTACAGTTTGGTATTCACAAATCAATGAAAAGTGGCAGCGGAACTGCAAAATTTATACAGATTCATCATGCCCCTGCTATTGGTTGGCTAAATTATTAACTTCCCTAGAATGTACTGGTGAATATTATATATAACGATTAGGCAGCCTACACGGTTACAACTACAAACACGAATACTAATATTGTGTCATCTACATATGTGGAATCTAGAATCTAAATCGATAAAACAATAGTCTGTGTGAAACCTTTCCATTGACTTGAGCTCTTTTTATCCCGTAGGTTCGGTTTATACAATAGAAATCTCACTAATTTTTTTAGCGCTTCATCACCTAACACAATGCCAAACAGTATTGTTATTCAGACGCAGATTCTGTGTTCTAAATCATCAAGTTTAACGTCTAACGAAGACTGTTTCATAATATTTGAGTTTTACAACGAACGTGTGTCACTGATTTTCTATCTATTAAAACTGCCTAGCTTCCTACGTATTTTATTGTTACGAATCAACTAGTTGATTTTAAAAAGTAGATTCTTTGACAAATATGTAGAGATTTGACTTCAAAAAGCGATGATTATTTTTGAATCCACTCGTACACTATTTTACTTTACAATTCAGTGGACAATGCGTGCTTAATTCTTTTTGTTGCCCTTAGCATCAAAGAAAGGATCATTTCTATCACACGATCACCCGCCAATCAGGGAATTAAGCTTAGCTGAAGAGATGTACACAAGTTTCCGATGTTCTTGGAAATGGTGTTGAGTGTCCGTTGTACTTGAGAATCCTATTTCCTGAAAGTGGACTCCTGCCCTTAATTCGAAAAACAAAAAAGGCGGCTGAACCTGCGACACAGCTCAGCTTGTGATGTTCCAACAGGTTGTGTAAAGAAGGCGGTCTTACTTGCAATCCCGTGTGAAACACGCCCGAAGTCCAACTCGGTCGCTAGTTTCCTGCCATTTTAGTGCCTGAATCATAGCACGACCGCTCTTGAAACTGTCTCTTTGCTTTTCAAGAGTGGGAGACAAGAGTATTGTTGATTTCTTATCAGAATATTGGAACGTTACAACGGAATTAGGAACTGCAGGGTTGAAGACAACGATGTATCGAAGTTTACTGAAAGTAAGACCTGAATAATGGACCTCTGGTACTGCACATCAAGCATTTTCAGCCATTATTAAAAATTGTAATAAACAGTTGTATTTTTCCCATTATTGTTATTATTTACCGATGCTTGAAATAATGATGGTTGTTACGTTTCTTACTTTTGTCGATTTATGAATGATATAGCCACAAAACGTGAATTTAGTTGGATAACATGATCTATATACAGTATATATATATATATATATATATATATATCTATATATATATATGATATATGTACACATACATGTATGTATCGTCCAATACGAATACTTGAATTGTATAAAACCTGCACTCGTAAACTCAATTATTTTAATCATAATAGTTTTATACAAGAGCATAATAGGCATATATCATGAAACTAATTCGATAGTTGTTACTGGAGCGAAATTCGGTACTCAACGCTTTAGTTTTATTTCAAAAACTGAAATGACCAACATTGCTTGAGGTTTATCATTTTGACGCCCTAAACAATTGAGCATAATGACTTTGTGTTTCATGAAAATAACCACTCACTCTTCCAAACGCATATCATTTATGCATAGTTATATTTTCATACCAACTGTTTCTTACTATCATGGAAAGACTGAGTATCAACTTATCCATAAAAACCATGGTAAACAATTGTTACTCTTTTTTAAACAAAATGGCCATACATTATTTTGCTGGTCCTAAAACTGAATTACGTTTTGAGATATGGATATAATGATGCAAAAACTACACAACATTGTGTTCAAAAATGTCTCATGATGGAAGATGTCTCAAGATAATAATGCTACGTCTGGGTAGGAATATTATCGATTTAGGATACACGCAAAAAGCGTATCGCCTGTGACACATGCAAAGCTTCCTCAGTCCGTAGAACTTGAAAAAATTGTCACATTGAGGCAAAAATTCTGCATAGCAGCAACTTGAATGACAACATCGATGACTAACTCAAGAAGAAAAGAG
>VCRD01000149.1:425868-451533 GCA_006783055.1 Trinorchestia longiramus
TATATATATATATATATATATATATATATATATATATGATATACATATATGTACACATACATGTATGTATCGTCCAATACGAATACTTGAATTGTATAAAACTTGCACTCGTAAACTCAATTATTTTAATCATAATAGTTTTATACAAGAGCATAATAGGCATATATCATGAAACTAATTTGATAGTTGTTACTGGAGCGAAATTCGGTACTCAACGTTTTAGTTTTATTTCAAAAACTGAAGTGAGCAACATTGCTTGAAGTTTTTCATTTTGACGCCCTAAACAATTGAGCATAATGACTTTGTGTTTCATGAAAATAACCTCTCACTCTTCCAAACGCATATCATTTATGCATAGTTATATTTTCATACCAACTGTATGAACTGACCATCCATAAAAACCATGGTAAACAATTGTTACTCCTTTTGAAACAAAATAGTCATACATTATTTTGCTGGTCCTAAAACTGAATTACGTTTTGAGATATGGATATAATGATGCAAAAACTACACAACATTGTGTTCAAAAATGTCTCATGATGGAAGATGTCTCAAGAAAATAATGCTACGTCTGGGTAGGAATATTATCGATTTAGGATACACGCAAAAAGCGTATCGCCTGTGACACATGCAAAGCTTCCTCAGTCCGCAGACCTTGAAAAAATTGTCACATTGAGGCAGAAATTCTGCATAACAGCAACTTGAATGACAACATCGATGACTAACTCAAGAAGAAAAGAGGGAATATGAGTCAGAGACAAAGTACTCCAACGATCAACACAAGTGACTCACCATCAGTGAATGCCTTAAGAAACAGCAATGCTACTGAAAGAAACGAGTTCCTTAAATCGTCATACAACCGTCAAAAAATTAACAATCAGCTTTGTGTTGTAAACAGATTTCATTATGCGTGGTGTCTATTCTTTCTCGATAGCCGTTTCACAGCATCCGCAAATTGAAAAGCACAACAGTCATATTTATTCTCCCATGGTTACGAAAATGCTTCTACATAACCATAAAAATTTGCGAACACAAAACACCTTTACAGTACAAAATATCAGCAAGATTATTAATAAAGTCAACGAACCTCTGAAATGATTCACGATATTGGAGACAGAGCATTGTGTTTTACGAGGAATTTTTGTTAATTAACATAGTGTTTGCCGTTAACAAACTGAATTTATATGCAGAATTCCTTGTTGTAATAACCAAGCTCACCTGAACTCACAGGGCTCTCATGACACACTTGTGGAAGATTTTATCGAGCTCACGATTGTAAAGTTCCCAGAATATTAAAAAAACAGGAATTTATCATAAACAGGCTATATATATACGGGAGAATTTGCAAAAAGAGTTGATTGTAATTTGAGAAGATTTAGCATTAATGTATGTATAATAATATTGCACTTAAACAACAATAATTACTCAAACTTTGGTCAGGACATCTTCAGACAAGTTTCGTATAAATTTTTACTCCAGACTAAAAAATTTGTTGCGCCACGGGCTCTAAAATCTAAGAAATCAGTAAACTCAGCCAGGAAGGACAAAAGAGTTATTTACTTGGAACCAGAAGCCTGGCCGACATAACGATTTGCTCACCATTATGTTCATGTTGACGTGTTCAGCGGCAAGCTTCTACAAACAAAAATCCATGGAGAGTTTTCTTGGTAATGTATACAGAATGATGCCCGACTACTCACACCAGCTCCATTACGGAATTGACGATGATTTCCTTATGTCTTTGTGTCTTCAGTGCAAAAAAAGTACCTCAATGCCTCAAGATTAACTTATATGATTTGAACACTTGATAGATTACCGTCTCGTACATGTGTGCGTATTGATGAATAGAGTGAAGCATAAATACCGTTACACAACCAAGACAATTGTTCCTTTAAAAATACAGTTATTACAAGCTCTGACTTTAAAAAATAGTAAATAATTTACTAATCTACAACTACAAAAAAATAATCAAAATGCCACCCTTTTGCCCCACTACTTTGCAAAGTCATGAACTAATTCTAATAGTATTTTCGCCCTGCATTTATTCAATTTTGACTTTAGAAAACTCTGGCAAGGAGTAGAACAGGCCTCAATTTTTCTTTCCATTAACATTCTGTTGATGTTAAGGTTTTTCTCTAGTTTGAATGTTCCGGATGGGTTCCTTTTCATGCTTCTCTGTAAAGAATTTTAATTTCAATTCTACAGACATTTTCAATAGTTAATGGCTAATCATTCTGCGAAAAATAGGGTCATTCTTGATAAATAATTGTATAAAATTATATCGGGTGATATTTACGAAACAATAATAATTGTTAAAAATATTTTTGGACATCTGACAGAAATCATGCCAAACCTTTTGAATTGTATTTAACTCGCTGATTCTGTACCTTAAGCCAATGCAATGCAAGATTGAAAACAAAATTATTTACGCGCGAATTGTATGAATGATAAACAGTGACGTCGTTCCTATGTTCTGCTGTTGGAGCTTTTACGACTAGAAGAAGTTTTGGGTAATGGTGAATGTTACCAAAATATGTTAGTTTGAATTCACTTCTCAATATTACTTCTGTTATTAACCGCCAATTTATTCGACCAATCTATTTTACCAGTAAATCTTTATTTCTGAGCTAAACTCAACGAATAAAATTTCATATAAAGAGTTTTGCAGCAAAAAATTAACCGAAACAACTAAGACAAGAACTAAACGTACAATTCTGAGTGAATAAATAGGGGGAAAAATTTATTTCATTGTGTTAAAAGTTTCGTTGTAACTTGAGAGACCGTCCTCAAGTTCGAGTAAAATGTCAACTTAACAGACGGTTTATACTGAACTCATTTTTTGTTCTTCAATCAAGGAAGATTTAATCAATAACTTATTCTTCGGTACTCTTCAGCTCAACAATATAGATTAAATTCATCTTTTATTCTTAAGCACTTGATTGACTAAAAACTCAGTTCGCCATAGAAGATTTAGCTAATATCATATTCTGGAGCTTGATTACTGAAAACAATTTGTTAGTTGAAGTTTGTTCTTAAGCTATAAAGGCTCTACCTCTTGAAATGACCAATCAATCAGAATGACTTACTTTAGCAAGTCGTCCTTCAAGTTTGCTGACATGATGAGTTTAGTGATATTTAATGTGAACTTTTAAATAATTAAAGGTCTAGTAATTTGAGTTTCAATGATCTGCTTGGCTTTTTCTGAAATTCTTAGCTTAATTGAGACTCTTCTGTTGATATGTTTCGTTTTTCTACGGATACAGTTCTTTATTCTGTTTTATTTACCAAACATTTGAACATTTTTCTGAGAATAAGTGTGGTAAAATTCCTAAATTCTAAACTGTATTACTCTGTCAAACCATTATTTGAAAACAATTATACACAAGACAATTCAATTTACTAAATCCTTATTCCCAGCATATATTACCCTTGTTTGAGTTGAAATAAAGCTTCAATGTGAAAACCTTAACGCAAATATAGTTGTTGGCCTCAGTGTTTATGAGAGCTATAATTAGAGTGCGAACATACATCTTAAATAATGGTAAAACTGTAGTTTTATTCCTAAGGAGATTTGATAATATTTCGTACGTAAATACAGCTTTTATTTCAATGTTTCCTCAGCACTACAGGAAATACTGTCTTCACTCCAGGTATGTGGACATTATTAGTCTAAAGATAGTCCTTATTTCAACGCAGACACATTTCCATGTTACGTTTTTATTATGTATTATATATTATAATATTTAGGCTACCGGTAACGAATGTTACTCCTGAAGTTCCCTTGAAAAAACATCACTCCATGAACTCTGTTCACAATCTCCCTCCAAATATTAAGTTGATTTAAAAACAACAGGTATTTCTTAAATAACTTTTGTTATGATTCCAAAATAATTATTTGTGAAGTTTCAGTCATTATTCATTTGGGAAAAACAATTCAGCTGCTATTTTTCCAGAAAGTTAAAAGCTTATTTTTACCAATATTCAGAAACCTATTATCACCAAAATTAAGGGAAGTTTAATTCTGATCTTCCAGCCTTCAAAAATGCAAACATGAAACACTTATGATAACAATGATTCTTTGGGAACAAAATCCAGAAAATGTTAAAAACAAATTCGGAAAGTTAATAACATAAGAAAAACTTTGTAAGGGAACATTCATAAAAAAGTCACTGGGAATTAAATCAGTTTACAATCCCATTGATATTTAATTGAGTAAAAATAATGTGTATGCACTTTGTTTTAATCATATTACAAGGATCTATGCATACTTAATGCTATCGTACTAATAACTCTATTGTCACTTATGAAGTCTATTCATCTGATATTTTGTTTGTACAAACATAATTGATTAGTTGAGCCTAAATAAAACGCTCCCAAACGTTTTACAAACACAGCAAATCATTCAGAACGGCATAATAATACTTAACATCATTCCTGAGTCCAAAACTAATTCAGGTGTTTCTCAAATTTTCTATATTTTGTGCCCTACATGTGAGTGCACAGCTGTAATAATTGCCTCAAACCCATTTATCATTAATGATTGCTGGCCTTATAAGGAATTAATGATAAGATTTCGAAAAACAAAGCTAAATTTTCGATGATTTTTCCTGTATGCATACACACACAGAAAGTATTTATTTGAAGGGGAAACACATATCGATAAGGTTGAAGACGAAATTAAAAACTCATAAAAGGTTCACCCAATGCTTATATTTCTGAACTTTTTAAAACAACTTCTAACCATGAGCTAACGCAGGAATAATAAAGGGAAACCATTTTCAATAAATGTGCGGACCAGACAGACACCGTGTGAAATTTTTTCAACTGACCGAGTCGAAAAATGACATGGAAATCCCCTGGGATTTCCTCTCCTGTCTCCTCCTAAATTGCTCCGGAAGAAGCAGACTCGTTTCTTCGACCTTGTGAAACCTGAAAGGGCAGAGATCGTCCTCTTTCTACTAACTTACCATGACTAATTCGTTCTACATTCTGACGCATTTGTTAAACTCATAAACTCAGTCTAAATAAACTCACTCTATCATTATCTTTAATTACTCCGTATTTCTATAAATTTCTGTAAATTTTCTCATAAAACCAGGAGGTAGCCGATTTTTTTAATCAAATTTAAACTGGAAATTTAGACATTGAATGTACTGACTCGTAAAGAAGTAAGAACCTCAAAATAGAACTGCATAATTATTTTCAGGGCCCAAATGCACAATATGAAACATCATTATAGGCTTGAGTTCTGCAGGCTCTAAAGCGTTTTCAAAAATTAATGGGATTAACTGCAAAAATGTTGGTGTAAAAATAGGCAGGTTCAATTCATGGTTCACCAGTAGGTATAGGTCTGTTGCCGGCCCCGTACAACTTTCATGAGTAATTCTTGAAATATGAGTAGCCTTTTGGTCAATCTACGCTTCTGTTCGTTCATGCAATCTACACGCAAAAGGAGTTAATTTCAAATACGCGTATAAAATATTAGTTATCTAAAAATGCTTGTACATTGCAGTCGCAACTCGCATTAGCTTCCTGAAAGCGAACTACGTGTTTCAGGCAACGACTTAATGAATGCAATTGGTGCAAACCCGACACTCGGGGCTTGACAATAGACTCTGACGTTCTTTGTGCGTAATGTACACTAATACAGAACGAAAAAGCCTGCCTCTTAGCACAAAATAATCTAGTAGAACTTAGCAGAAAAATTTCGAGGCTTCCTAATATCGCAAGTCATCAATCCCATTTCGGCAAAATGATTGATGTAAAATCGTACCATCGATTAATGCTGACAATGTTAAGATATAAGCTTTCATCGTCAAGGAAGGATGAAGAGTAAACAACAAACTTTAATGGTAATCCTTTTTTGTCAAGGAACTTCAATAGTGACTTCAGTGGCATGACCCAACTGTGGTTTTTCATATCTCAGTGTTTCCATTTATTGCCCATTTTCATGATTTTATGCTTTAATTGAAGCTTCCTTCCGGTCCTATATTATGAATAAGGAAATAGTTCAAAACGGAGTAATAAAGCTTTTTAAATCCCAATCGTGCTTCAAAAGTTACGCACAGATTTCTGATTACGAAGACAGACTTGGGGTCCATATTCAGTTAGCCCTAGTGATGATCATTAGAAATTATTTAGTAACTTATTAAACATTTACCGGTTGCACCTGATGATCACAATTTCAAAATTCCTTTAGATTTTAATTTTTTTGTGGTGAATGCGGATAAAATTCATCACAATATAGAGTATTCAATATCTGTAGACAAACAAATTCGAGAAATAACTTGGAGTGGTGAACTGTTTCAAAACTAATGAAGATAATTCTCTGATTAAAAAACAAACACTCTTGCCTTGAATACGAACCCGATTCAGCGATAAAAACTGATGCTAACTTCGGTCTAATTTTAAAGAAGTTTCGATCGAGAAACTTGGAAGAGCTAAATGAAACCTTGCGTAAAGAGACTGATGAAGCAACTCGTCTTGCTCTAAAACGTGCTGCTGGAATGTTAAAGGAACCCAAACTTCCAAACTCCAGCGAGTAATTGTTGGCCAGCCTAGAGTAGCCCCAAGTTCTGAAGTACAATCAGGGATAATTGCAAGCCATCGTTTCAGTAGACTTGTAGTTAAAGGATTTGCATGGCCAGTACTGAATCGATATCCTTTTGTGTTCAGTTTATCATAGAATTTTGTTCAAGGGAGATCAAACTTTTTATACATAGTGTTAATCATTTTTTGTTATTTTTTATGCATTTATGTACTCAACGCTCTTATGCATTAGCTTCAGATTAACTGAAGATAAGGTTTTATTAAAATAAAATTTAGAGATATTATTATTTCACTTCTTTAAAGTGCTTCAAATACTCTAATTAACTAAACAGAAGCATGTGTATTGGTGTGACTTAACAAGAAATTAATTTATGTGATCTTTGACTGCTCACAAATCTTTTTGAAGCCCGGTACATGCTCCAGGAAATGAAATTTCAGCAATAATTTATAGAAAACAGGATTGTTCCCGAGCAAACGAATGTTTTTAAATGATCAAAGATAGATCACTGACGTTAATAATTGCACTTCACTTGGTCACCATTTGGCTCTATTACTGAGGCGTCATATTGAACACAATGTGCATGCACTTGTGGGAACTCGTGCGAACATCAGAATCTCATCTTGACGCTGGCACTGAGATCAAAGATGGAGACTACAAAGCAAATTAAATCCCTTGATCTTCATGAGGCGTGTCTAAGAAAATTCAATGTTATTTAGCCTTAAAGAATTCCAGGACTTAGATACTTCACTTTGAACATATTTCTTTTCAGAGCACCAGTGGAAATTAATTTACCCTACTTTAATCTAGAGCTTTTGGAAAATGTGAAGGATCTAAGATTACAGCTTTATCACTTTTGGATCAACAGAGCAGAAATGAAATTAATTTTTATTTTAAGAAATTTATTCGCAACATGAATTAACCAACCAACACTCAACAATGAAGTTAAGTAAATAATTGGTTCGACTTGGAAGATAATGTTTCATTAAAGAAAAACTGAAAATTATGATGACATTGTGAACAAGCATTCGTTTTTCCCGCAAGATTTTATGTTTTTAATCAAAAACACGTTTTTCTAATATGGACCAGTAGCTTTCATCGACATTTTTCTAATTAGAATTATAGAACCAATTAAGACCATGCAATAAACATTGGTGTAAAAGGAAAAGAGCGTGTAAAGAGTTTAAATTACGAACAAGTTATTCAAACATTAGAGATGGCTTTTTTCTTCACTCGTTAATTTGCATTCATTCATATTGCTTGTGGTTGTATTCATTGTTTTCGTTAACAAATAGAACAGTTTAGTTCACAATAGATTGCACAAATTTAATTTATCTTTAATTTCACGAACTATAAAGGCATCTCAAACAAACATGAGACGGACTTTATGCAAATTTCGTAAGAAAATTTGATAAAGGTAAATTTGGTAGAAAATATACAGTTCTTATTCTCTGTGTAGTTTTTTCTCATGTAATATTCACTGTCTAAATATGTAGCAAACATTATAACTACATATTCCTTCAAACATTTTGTCAAATACCTATTTTGTGATATCTTATTTAACACCTCCATTATCATCCGGTATTTTTTCTCAACTGCTGAACCGAAACGATGCCTCATTCTCAGTCGTCATCAAAAGTCCTGAGAAACATGTCACTAAATTTTCCACAGTTTAGTACATACAAGGTAGATGTCATCATAGCAAATACCTTTATGTAAAATCAGGGAATTTCAATTGTTACTGCCTTCTCGGTCATTGCTACTGGCTCATTTTAGTACTTAATACGATTTTATTTCACTTCGAAGGTTCCTTATGTATACATACATATATAGGAGTACATATTACCCTTCTAAGAATAATCAGCAGTCATTACACGTTTTTCCAAAACATCCTGCCATCATCGCCTTGATTCTTCAGAATCATTCCCAGAATTTTGACAGGAAAAACTACTTGTTAGCTATACTCATTAGAATTCATGAGCTCCAAAACATAGGTAATAGCATTGTTAGCCGCTACAGTGGTCGAGTGGTGAGAATTTTTGCTAATGATGCAGGGGATCCGGGTTTAAATCCGCAACCATCTTGGTTTGTTTCTGGATAAAAGTCGGTTGTTTCTGGCGTCCGGCCTGCTGCAACACCGGACACTTAGAGTAGGAATACACATTCATCAAGCTCCTCGAAGCGCCCCTACGAGTCTCTCTACATGTTGCAGGACTGAGGACGCTGCAATTATTGTTGGGAACATTGTCACTAATCTTAGGATGTCTGCGTTAAAATTTGAGCATCATATGTATATGTAATGTGTATTTCATTGGAATGAAGTTTATTTCCTTTTCCTCTCCTCTGTATATCTTGTAGAGGTGTACATTTAGGTAATTATACCATTAGTGCCCTTGAAAAACGCTCAATTTATTACAGTCGCAGTCGAGGCCAGAACTTTAAACGCAAATTACAATAAATAACCAAAAAAGTTGTTACGGATCGGTTTTTTAAGACGTGCTACCTGCATCGTTGTAGGTTAGTGTGCGTAAAACCAAGACCATTCTGACCGGAAAAGAAGGCTATTAATTTCAGTTACGACTTCGTTGATGACATCGTATACCTTACGCCACCCCGTCAGAAGCTATTTCTTCCTGAACGAAGCCTGAAATCTGACATTGGTTCCTCTGTAAAAAGCCTACTTTGCCCCAAGTTATAGGCGAACTGAACTGAAACTAAGTACTTAGTTCGACACAAGGACCTTGCACCGCAACTTCAAATTGCAAGAGTTCAAGATCCTTCTGAAACGAATTGATTACGTGAGAAGCTCACCAGTAATTTTAGAGTGTGCGATTGAGAGCAATGGTTCAAAAGGTTCGTCATGCTTTTGATTCTTGAAAATGAATAGCAAATTTATCAGTACTTGAAAACAAGCTGACCGAAAACCTCAGGATATGTGCTGAAGCAAAGATTTCAGTAAGAAATGCAGAAATATAACCGAAAAATACAAATTCGTAATCGCTAAATTGTGAACTTTCACTAGATCTTTACAGTTGAAAAAAGAAAGTTAATTGCAAAAAGCTGATTGCAAACAACGTGCAAGTCTTTCAATAAATATGTAAATAAATAGTTAAAAAGGTAATTGGTCATTGGAAAAATTTATTTGGTCAAATAATTTAATTCAAATTAAATATATTTGTGTTAATAAGATTACGTGAATTTACAGAGGCTTGAGACTGCTTAGCTTCACAAAGCCTCTTCAGCTTTTATACGTTTTCTGCCTCAACTTTTATTACATTCTTCTTTTTGTAGAGATGAATCTGTGAAACTTCTCCTAGTTATAATATGCTCTTATACAATGGCTACTTTTCTAAAATAGTTGAAAATAGCAACATGAGTAAATAATTTTGCTTTGATAAAAAATACGGGCATCGTCATATCTCTTACTCCTGTAAGTTTCGTATTATATTTTGAATGCATCATTCTTAGAACTTTAATTAATTTTCTCAAGCAGAAATAATTTTCCTTGTAATTATTGTAGTCCTTATTTTCATTGTCTAAACCTTTTAAATTCTATGGGTGATTAATGAAACAATTATTTTCATTTATATTTAAACCTATTCAAAATTGTTCCAACACTCTGAAACTTCATCAAAAGTATACGACCACGAAGTGCTTTAATAACATTTTCATTTATTAGTTGCCAGCATTTTTATGCATCTTTTCCTATGAGGCGTTAATAGGAAGCTCATTTAGAGATGAAGATTGGAAAGGTAATTAGAAAACTAAAGACGATAAGAAGATATAAAAGTTGTTATTAGAGAAAAAAGAAAGGGAATGAAGTTCTACGACATAAAAGAGGGACAGAAGTTCGGTTAACATAAAGAAGAAAAAGGAATCTATGAGGCAAGCTCTGCGGCCTGTCTCTCCCAATTTATTTTTTATTTAATCATAATATAAATAACCACCCTCTATATCCGTATTGTAATTTGATGGCAATTATTACACAAAAATCTGTTTGAAGTAAAACAAATCTCATCACACAAGCTAAGAAACTGTTTGAAGTCGAGTACCAGATTATATTACATTAAATGTAACATAGTCTGGTACCAAGTTGTTTCTCTTGAAATGTTCAAGACAATCAACTTGCTCGCTTATTGTGGACAAACAAGTAGACTTTTATCATGCATCCACGTGAAAAGTCAAGCCGAATAATAATTGCAATAGATTTCAAAATAAGACCAATGTTTTCTGTTAAATTTCAGCTATAATTTTAATAATTCCATATTGTATCTGAGCAGTGTAATTTCAAGCAGATATGCCCCAAAAATATTCGTTTATAAATCTTTAGCTGTTAAAAAACTATTTGAATTAGACTCAAGTTAAACTTAGAAATAATGTTGCTGTAGTTCAGCATATTACTATAGATAGTCCAGCTTTAATCTGGCTTGTCGGAGTACTTCGGAATATTTATTGCTTACACTCGTGTGAAACCTAATTTCAGCAAAATGAATAAAAAAAATTTCAGTTAGAGTATGTTTTGGGCGTACCTGACAAATGGTTCCCTTCAATATCCCTTTGTATCACAGCATGAACACATACTCGCATATCAATATAAATTGTGACATTTAGTATAGGAATAAACACTAACAAACAAAAATAAACTACTGTAAGAGTAAGAATACGTAAGAGAACCTTACGTGTTTATCTAGTCAAATATATATATTATTTTATGTGAAAAATAAATATTTGTGCAAACATTTATTCATGAATGTGTTCATGGCTATTAATCTACGTGATAAATGAGACAGGCTATCCCAAAATTTGGCTCTCAGCTGATAGAGGTAGCGACTTCGTTAAAGATGCGCTGCAGATGCCGTCAGGATGAGCAACGCTGGCGGAAAGGTGTCAGGAGACCTGTCCAGCTGTCGAAAACTCCCTCGAAGTTATAGGAGGAAGTTACATTTCTTGGAATGTCAAATCTCTGATTCCCGAATTTTTTCTATTTTTTGCAACTGAGCTGGGCGTACAAAAATCTACGGAACCTAAAAATGTTCTTCCTTTTTACTACGCGTAGATGTATGTCATTGTATGGAAAATTCTTCAGAATTTGTGACAAGAATTTGTGAAAAAATAAGAACAATTGAAAACAACTACATACAGGTGAGTGCTTGCATATCTTTGTGAAAACAGGTTTGTATCACACAAGCATGAAGAATGAAAACATGTTCGAAAGTTTTGTAAGAAAACTTATTTTTGTAAGTGAGTATTCTTCAACGTATAACAATAAAATCAGAACGTATGTATCAGTATCCTAAATTTGAAAAATAAATAGAAAATGCGAAAAATAAATAAGATTTCGACAGGTGGTGAATAAGTCTATGGTATTTAAACCGAAAATTTAACTTAACTATTATTCCGAAGAAATAGTTTACGGATGTTAGGCCAAACATTTAACTACATATATATGTAGAATAGAATAGAATAGAATGAGGCTATAGGAACGAACCTTCTGGTCCATTCTTGGGTCGGATAATTACTTTGATAATTATTCGGTTGTTTACCCAAGTCCCATGCCATATTTCTAGCCGCGTCAACCATGTTGTCAGCGGGATTCGAACCCGGGTGTTTCCGCTCGCAAGCAGATTCGCTCACCAGTCGACCAAGCTGGTGATACCAGTCGACCAAGCTGGTGATTGTGACATAGTTCACAGGTCCTTAGAGCCTATGTTGTATGTATGGAGCATACTTTCTCACCACAGAGACCCTTTTTCATTTTTGAACAGAAAATTTAAATACATACCATAAGTAGGTTATTGAATTGTAAAATAAAACTTCATTTAATTGAAAAAATCTATATATATTCTGACGCCTGTTCAACTAGCAGAGAAAGGTATGAACGTAATTTTATTATCATAAGTTTACACATTGCTCTCAATTGATAACAAATTTGCGAGAACTCTCAGAGAATGAGTCAAATTTTAGCTATGAATATACATAGAATTGAAAGAATACGTCAATGCAAGGGCTAGAAACAAACTCTACGGGTGAATTTTTCGTATAACCCACTATCATGATGCATGAAATTTATTTAGTTTTAAATCTTTCAGTCAGTAATTATGTTCTTGTTTAAGTTCTTCGGATTTAGTTTCTCTTTGACAATTTGATACCTTTATGATGTCAAAATTCACCGGTTAAATACTAGAGTTCACCTTGTACTCAAGTTGTTAAAGCTACGGCATGGTAATGAGTATTTGAATTCCATTTTAGCGTTCGATTTACCTAGAATCGGCTGAAGAATTTATCAATGAAATCCAGAGAGGAAGCGTGAACGTTTTGTTATTTTTATTATTGGCTGCGAGACTTCGGGGGCAAAACAATCAATACGCACAGGAGTGAAATATTCTCTGATATTCACTGACATGTTGAGCTACTAGTCATCTGGTATAGAAGAAATGCGTTTTATCTTGCCCTCTCCAAATAAAGACATGTTGAGCTACGTTACCACTGTTGCTCTCAAATCGAATTAATATATTGGTTAATTAATTATTCCTCATAAAAATAACTACTTTTAGTTGGCACGCATTTAATTTGATATTCCCTTTCTATATCGAATGTAATCTTAAAATGAAGTACATCTCTTAAAGATATCAACTGTAATTGCACAAAATAAGCGTGTGTTAAAATTTGAAAAACTAAGTACATGATAAAGAATTTTGTTGCGAAATAGAATCAAAGTATATTGCTCCACTTCAATGATTAGGTAATCAAAGTGAATAGTGCACAACAACTAACGTCTTTCACTGTCATGTCACTTGTTATTCAGCTCAGGCAGAGAGAAATGCTGCACTTAATTAGCGTTCCAGTAACTTCCATTGTCTAATAAGTCTTCAGGCTGCAAAATATTTTCCTTAAAAGACTTATTGAAGCCTACTTTCTCTCGTGTTTACTGCAGCAACTGTACACTATCTCAAAAAATTAAATTTGTTTCCGAGTCCATGTTTTCCTAGAGAAAACTTTTTTATCAATCAATGTTAAAAATCTGAAAGTTCGGAGAATTTGATGTGATGCGTTTTCAAGTTAATGAGTGATATGAGAGAACGATAATTTAATTTTAGGACACATATCTCATTATTCCTCAAACAGAGAAAACAGACGAGCAACACAACACTAATTCTGCGTACTGTGAACGACTAGTGAAAATATCAGCACTGTTTAACCGAACTTTCAGTCACATCAACGCGTAACAATAGTGTTACACTTTTTCATCACTAGTCCATATTTGTGAAACATAAGTATGGTGTAACTAAAAATTCCAAAGAAACAAACATGATATGAATAGAATCTAACTTTAGTTCTAATGCATTAACTTACGGAATGATCAATTTGTAGTACATTTTAGCTTATTTTTTGTCACCACATATCACAAATCATAATGAAAATATAACTAAATTCAAATTTACATATTCTAGGTATCTATTTCTTTTAGGTTGGTTGATTTCAATTGCCACTTTTCACGTAAAATATAGATACCCTACTTCATATTTTTATTTTCAGGGATAGCTGGTCTCTGTTCTGAAATGCACGTTTCTTTCTTTTAAATTCGTCACAAATATCTTTTCATTTGATGGACTATCAAACTAGCATTGCCTATCCATCCTACTAAATAATGAAAATTTCTTCTACTTGAAACCTGACAACCCGCTATCTCAAAATCGAGTTCCCTTGAGTTCACATCTCTGTGAGAATTTGTTCGTGTGCCATCACACTGAAATTCAGCAACGCCGAAGAAGCTCTACGCGTGATGAGGAGCAAATTTTGTGGAGAGGTCGCAGGGCTCTTGAGATGTCCCAGGTAACGAGGAGAGACTGGAGGCACTAGCGACAGCACTGCCAGATTTGTGAGAACATCCTTGTCTAAATTCATGCGAAATGCCTCGGAAAATATCACTCGACGCGATATATTTGCGATGGCACATGGAGCGAGGTCGACGTGATGTTCGGACATGTTTTCTTCGAAAGACGATGATAAGAAGCGCTATAGCAACTGTTTTTTGTTTTTCATTGTCCCTGATATGTATTGAAGTGGAAATAATAATAATTCCAACTAAGAATATAGTCAAAATTTTCATATTTTCAATCCGTCATCTTGCAATGAATGAGAAGTCAAGTTAGTCATTCAATGAAGTTAAACATTATGAATATGTTAGGCTCGTTAAGAAGGTTTTAACCCTTATTTTGACCTGAAGGTCTTTTAAAACATTATAATGAAGATTTCATTTCATAACATTAAATTGAAATATTTGACCATTGGGCTTACAAGACTAGACTGGTCTACATTTGAAATTTGACACAGACAGTTGATCCATCATATACATTACTAAAAATACCAGCACACCTTCGAACATTTATTTTGACCTACATTTTATTCGTTTGTAAACTGTTTGAGGTTTTCACCAACACATTAATTATTAATTTATGGTTTCTCGTTGAAATCAATTACACAAGATTAATACTTGAAGAATTAATCGCAGAAGTAGCGTGAGCTTGAAATACTTTTGTACCACTCTCTGAGTGGCAAAAAACGTATTCGAAGTTTATGCTTGAATTAAACCTTCATTCTTAGACTAATTTAGACTGTCGTTAAAATTGAACGATTGATCATAAACTTGTACCGTTTCAAAATGAAAATGAATTAAAATTCAACACATCATACAATAATGGTTGAAAATAGTAATAATGATAAAATAAAGACTAATATTTTTGCTTCCAATCTTGATGGGGCGTATCACTACTGTCTTCTTTCACAGAGAATTTTAAGCAATGTTAGAATTTTTGGTCAAAGGATTTTCCAGTGAGCTTTTAAGTCGAAAGCTGTTATTTGTATTGAACAGTTGTGTTAAGAACTACAGTCAGGGTAGATGAGTGACAAAATGGATTACCTCTGCTATTATTTTTCCGTTTAAGAATATTAATTTCAACATAACTTATGTGAAACCAATTGTCCCAATTCTAGCGTTGATAAGTTTCACACAGAGTAAATAAATACACCATAACATGTTACGCACTTTCCTCGAACTTCCCCTTTTACTTATCTTACCAAGATTTATAGCTTATATTTCCTAAATTAACCCTAACAGATCTCCAATTTTCAATCGACAGCCGCTCTCTTTCTCCTCTGCAGTGAGATTTTATTTATTTATTGGGGAAGATCGGCAGTCTAACTTTCTGAAATTTGAAGAGTTTGCTGCTCACTCGACTGTTTATTTCTCAATTGGATCATTTTTTGCCATAGAAGACAATATTGAAAGGAAAATATCTAATAAAATATAAACTATTTAAATATTTGGTAATATATAAAAAATCTGAAACGTATTGGAAGGTTTCATGTGTGTTCTTTATAAATTAGAAAAAATCTACTATGAATCAATACTTTCATAAATCAATGAAATTCCCTCAGAAATTCAGTTGCACAGCTCGCAGGAAAAATATATGGATTTTGTCTCCATAATCCATGTATAGCAAAAATTTAATAATCTTTTTTTTTGACAACAATGTTTCTGCTAAAATTGTATATGAGCTCCTGAATACATTGTTGATTATTATGACCGAATGAAAATCGTTCACAAAACTTAGATCTAGAATATTTAGAAGTATGTATTACATTTAAACTGTCCTCATTTTGCCATTTAACCAATGCATAGCATCGTACAAAAACTGTCCAGTACGATGATTGAAAAAACTGCAACTACCAATATTTAAATAAAATAAAGAGTTAAATACGTACTTGCTAGGCTAGTTATTCTGAGTTACATGCATTATCCTCTAATAAAAGCCTCAGTAAACTGGTCATGAAAATAATTTCTGCGTAAAATAGAAGAAACCGTGAAAACCTATCTTACCCCAATAATATTTTCTGTACTCGAGTCATTGTAACTCATTTCAGTCTAGAAACGTGACCATTGACAGAAATGTTGCGAGTTCTATGGTGGGCTGAAGAATAATTTTGCCGTGTAACAAAGGTCACCGAGCGTCACTACTGAACAAAATATACTTTTAAGAAAGACTGGCCTCATCGAGCGAAGTTGGCCGCTGCTGCAGTAACGACTTCTTCTAAAAGTTGTCGACGAGCTCCGGTCGTAAAGCAACACAAGAATTTCGGGACCAGAGACAACTTGAGAAGCTGCTGCTGAACCCCTAACGTAAATATTCTTGTCTTTACGTTTCGTGGACACATCCTGTATTTAGTTTGTGCAAGTGTACACTGAAAGATTAGTCTGTTTGGCAGTAGTAGAAATATTTTCTTCTCACATCACCTGAATTGTCTAGTGTTCATCCTGTCTTTAGTTTCTTCAAGTGTTCATTAAAAAGCCTCAGCTGAAATGCAAAAGCATTAACTTTAATATGACCTCTACGTTTTTATTAAATAGGAACAACCTTTCCGTATTTTAATGATATTTTAATAGGTGTGTATACAGACAAAATTTGCTAGAGCATTGGAATAAATACTCCTGAATTTACGTTAAAAATTGAAACGTTGAGACTTTTATCCATGTTATCATTCACGTGTAAAACTAGCTGCTGATTTGACGGAATCTCATTTAAGAACTAGTACTCTTTATTTCAAGCAGAGACGTTCAGCTTTCTTTCTTTCTTTGTAAGCTTACATACGTGAGCACCTGGCTGTGGAGCACTACACGTGTTAAATACGACAGTTAATATACAGGGCGTCTCAAAAAAATGTACTCACCCTTTAACCGTTGCTAACATGCTGTCTTCTTTGTGTTGCAAGTGTGAGGTTCGAACCTTTGCGAACATGATTAAATGTGATTAAAGAATCATGTTCACAAGTGTTCGAACCTCACACCTGCAACACAAAGAAGACAGCATGTTAGCAACGGTTAAAGGGTGAGTACATTTTTTTGAGACACCCTGTAGACTGTAGTCTTCATGATTTTACAAAAGTATCTGTAAGAGACTCTGTTTAAGTTTATATTTTTTGGCACGAATAAATGTTTCGCACTTTGTTTTCGAAAATGCATTACAAAACATGTATTCAATACCTTTAAACTCTATATTCAAGGGCTGTAAATAACTCTATTCGGCATGAAATTTTTATGCCTAAATCAGCATGAACCTTATGTGACTCAAACACATGCAACCTGCAGTAGCTACGCAAAAAGTATGCGTTATACATAAAAATGGAGTAAATTTTCGGTGTCTCCTATGATAACTGAAATTTTTACGATAAAAATATTTAGCCCCAGCTTTGAATTTGGAGCACAGTTGCCCGAAACCTAAAAAATGTCAGTTTATACTCTCAGACTTCGCACCTTCAGCCTCTACTCGAAATAATGCATCAAAAACGATATTTGTTTTATCATCATCGGCCAAGGCACATGGTCGCTGAAAAGATGAAAGGCAACAATGGCTCCAGTGAGAATAGACATTTTCCATCGAATTTAACCTTCTCTTCGACTATGTACAGTCAGTAAACACGGCGTAGAAAAACATTTTTTCATTATTATTAAAAAGACGCTTTAAATTTCATTACTCATTAAAACGTGTATATGTACTTTTTTTGCATAACAGAAATATCTAACAGTTGGAAAATATTCTGTTTTCAAATTTGAATACATTTTTTAGACATTGGGTTGCAAAACTTAGATGAAATTGTATCCGGAACCTTAATGTATTAACCTTATGAAACCATATCATGCAACACTATTTTAAATCAGTTTTCCAAGTTTCCTGTTTTTGGGAAGGACGAGCACAGATCTAAGTTGGCTGAGTTTTTTCGCTTGGCTTAGAGGTTTCGTAGTCAAGTCGTAGCTGCTTCTATAAAGCCAGCTTCACAAGATACTTAGAGAACGCAAGTTTAAGACCCTACATATATATATATATATATATATATATATATATATATATATATATATATATATATATATATATATATATATACACGGTGTCTCAAAAAAATGTACTCACTCTTTAACCGTTGCTAACATGCTGTCTTCTTTGTGCTGCAGGTGTGAGGTTCGAACCTTTGCGAACATGATTAAATGTGATTAAAAAATCATGTTCGCAAAGGTTCGAACCTCACACCTGCAACACAAAGAAGACAGCATGTTAGCAACGGTTAAAGGGTGAGTTCATTTTTTCGAGACACCCTGTATATGTATATATATATATATATATATATATATATATATATATATATATATATATATATATATATATATATATATATTTATATATATATATATCTATTTTGTAAGTAAATTGATATTAATTTATTCATTATATCGCGCAATGAAATCGAATTACCATGTTACTAAATCCTCGTATTATCCTGTACGGACTCGACACCGTTACCCATACACTTTCATTTAACCACTATGTCAACTAAGTTAACCACTGTGTCACAAAGTCAAGGAGGTTAATCACTGTCCCAAGGAGATTAACCATGATGTCAAAAGGTTAGCAATTGTGTCGAGGAGGTCATTCAATAATTCTACAACACATAAGAGTTGCAGTTTCAAACCGATTTCTTTAGCTATTTTCATGTTATCTCTGATATTTTCATAAAACCGCCTTTTTCTTATCCTGGGCATTCTAAACGTATCTTCTCAAGTAATAGCTTTTGAAATGACTGAAATTTAATGTAAAAAAGCACTAGATTAAAAAATAAAAGAACGTCATAGAGGACAGAGAATAGAAATTCAGGAAAATATAAGGAGAATTTTGAATAGAAGTTATTTCGCATTCCATGAAATTTATCAGCAATAATTTTATCGCAGTGCAAGTGACTGGTGACCATTGAGTTCCTTTTCAAACTTGATAAAGCATAAGCACTACTGAAATTAGGTACCGGTTCACTAGAATGAATACTCAAAAAATGTTCATAGAAAAATCACGAAGCCAAATGCAGGCAATAGAGACATCTTTGTGAGCTGAGTTCCCAATAGGCTGTAAAAGCCAGATCTTTATCTGCTCAAAATTTTACTTCGTGATCTTCTCCGAAAGAAAAGCTGCAATCGCTCGAAAGCGCAGCACGTGATACAAAGAATTTCCCCAGAGTTTAATTTTTTCGTGTAACGAGCAAATGTTTTTTAGTGCAACTCGAACATTTTCGCGAAACATCAACGAAAGACTTCCAGATCGACAGACTCCAATCGAATTTCCCAGACACGCACCTCAGTGAGTGACTTGTACAATTTTCCTGTCTTGAAACAAAGAAGAAAACGGAAACCTCGTTCGTAACTTTTTACAAAGGGCAACGATGCATATCTGACTTGCTTGAAATGTTTGATGTCCCACGGAATTCAATTATTTGTTTTCAGATATTGTGAGAGAGTTTTTAGACGACTGACCATTCATTTAAAACCAATCACAACGACCCCAAACCATTATATGGTCTTTTAAATCCAGTCTTTCCCGTTGGAATTTATCGGAAGCTAACACAGGTAGAGAATGAATGCCTCTTTCATTCTTCAGTGTCTTTTTCCATCAACTTCTATATTTTTTTCAATCACAGCTATGAAATTCTTTTCTTATATTCAAACAGCTTAATATAACACAAACTGTATTATTTTGAAAGGCATGAGATTCCTCATAGCCTTTTATTATTTCATCTACAACTAAATAGTCCAGCGTTTTGTGATGTATTTTTATACAGCAGAAGCTGAAAATCTTAAAACTGGGAATGCTACTAAATTTGTTAATATTTGTTAGCAAATTTTTTATATTACTTGTTCTAGACACAAAATAAAATAAAGAGTCGTCTGCATTGAAAGGCTTTAAAATGCGTAGGTATTTAGGTAAAGGCATGCGATATTTTCTCCTAATGAATATTCTCGGGATAAAATTTTCTTTAAACATTTGAACAAGTGCGCTGAAATCTAAAGCTCGGTTTTAAAAATATTATTCTAATATAAATTCAGCAACTGTGTTTCAGTCAAATTCAAACTTTAGTTCATAGGAATGGTAGTTTTACAAACGTACATTTATACTTTTCTATATACCTTGAAAATAAACACTTCTTTAATAGTTTTAGTACCTAGAATTTCCATTTTACTGAACCCTCGTATTATTTATTTAGCGTGTGTGTTTAAAATTCTTTACTCTAAATTCATGATCAGGGCGTGTCTTATATCCTTGAACCAGAATTTTTCTTTTTGATGACCGCCAGGTAACTATTATAATTTAGCTTCTTTTGATATTTTCCTGTGTTAGAAAACGCGAGTTTATTTCCCCACAAAAATGGCATTGTTTTCAGAGCAGGTTGTGCAAGATTACTGTACGCCTGTTTGAACTAAACTGAGTTAAGTGAGTGTTAAACTGACCTTCGTTGGCAATCATTAAAGACCTTTCGATTCGATTTATTCTTCAATCAAATGACGCGCATAAGCAAATTAAGTCTCGAAAGCACTTGAAATATTGTTCATGTAAAACATAGGTAGTAAGAACGCTAGTGTAGAATTTAATATTACATCTCACTTGTCAGGATCATCATCGTGAGATTCTAAAGCGACTGATGAAAATGAACAAAAATTGTAGCATTCTAACAACGTCTCCCAGGTGTTGCCATCAGCGTGATTAAACTTTCAGTGTGACTCATCATGCTAGGCGCTTGTCTGTATTGATTCTTGACACATCCCGAAGTAGAGCAAAAAATTTAACAAAAATATTTTTTGTGATTTCAGTTTCAAATTTTATTGCACAGTTAGAAAAATTCAATATAGAAGCCCTGAGTTTTCAATAAATCGTACGCAAGTTTCAAATTGATAGTATGCAATCGACAAGGCAGCTAATTTTTCCTCCCTAAAATTACATAAACTAAGTTCTCCATTTAACGAATCAAATTGTTTTGAATAAGTTGCAGCTCTTCTAATAGAAAATTAATACTTTAGGAGGCATTTACGTTGAGATACAAGAAATTAGACGCTAAAAATTCCCCCAGACGCGGTAGAAGTGTCGGCTTCAACTTGGATGTTCACGAAGTGTGAAATTATCTGGAGGACGTGACGGTCGCAAACAAACTTTCCAGCTATCATAGCTCTATTTTCTGCCTATTGGCTCTCCGTATTACGCTGGGTTTGGGCTTGCAATTTCGCAGATAGAAGTTTCGAGCCATGAGTTGGGAAAAATTACGATTTAAAATCGCTTTCAGACAGCATAAAAAGTTAAAATAGAATGAATGACGGTTTTCCAATTAACTACAAGCTAGAATGCGTGTGAATCAGTGTAAGTTAGAAACGCAATTATCTGTTCTCACACTTTGGATTATACTTACGTTAGTTCTGGTACAATACTCAGAGAGAAGTATCTACACTAAAAAGTGGATCATTGAAGGTAAACTTTGTGTCATTTGCACTGAGAAATTACGCACCACAAAAAATAACTAAAATACAGGACGTGCAACGTAGTGAGTGATTATTTAAATTAATTTTGCAAGTAGGTCACGCAGCACTAAGCTGATTTATTCACCTTATTTCTTTACTCAAGACTTGAAAACGTATTAAGATGAATAACCCTGCATTATTTTAGTTCTCATTGCTTTCAAAAACTCAACTATAGTTTGTGTACGCTTCAATTAAATTTTGAATGAAAATAATACATTTATGAGCCATAATAAAAAAAAAGTTGCATCTCCATAGAGGCTCTGGTTTTAATTCAACAATTCATTTTTGCATTTAATTTGGGTAAATTGACCACCAAATTTTGCGCAAAAAGTTTTGTTACATAAATAAAACGTTTCCTTCCTTTAAGATTTAATATGAAGATACATTTTTTGTTTGAGTGACTCGAGTAAAGTTGACTTTATCCTTCAGCAGTGCATAGCGACCGATCAAATGAGCACATGATACTTACACCATGATTTTACTTATCGGATCCATTGATCCCCCATTATATGATATTAAATTACAGTAAAATTACAATAAAAATGCAATTATATTCCCATGCATTAAAGCATGTATTGAAGTGGAACCTATGAGTTATTTAGAAAGCTTATGAGTCAGCTCTTAGTTTTTACCACCGAGAACACATTGGGTTATAAAAGAAAATTTGAACATGTAAAAATTTATCCGTTGTATGAATATTCTAAGGCAACTTCATATAATTATTTTATTCCTAAGCTAATATAGCCTTATTACATAAAAACAATCTCTAGATTGCACTGGTTTCAATTTAGATTCATATTCAATATCCATTCAGTTTGAGCAAAATAGTGAACTATTTAAAGCCAAACAGGACTGAAGATAATAATACTCGACGTGCGAAAAAATTAACAATTCACAATTTGAACAACTTTTCGACGTGAACATTAAAAAGAAAAGCAGTACGTGCGCAAAAACCTCAGATCGTCCAGACAAGAAAAAGAGAAGCCAGAAATTTTTTGAGGATGTT
Source organism: Trinorchestia longiramus (assembly GCA_006783055.1). Lineage (NCBI taxonomy): Eukaryota > Metazoa > Arthropoda > Malacostraca > Amphipoda > Talitridae > Trinorchestia > Trinorchestia longiramus. The sequence continues at coordinate 448,804 of VCRD01000149.1, forward strand.
TTGAAGGCTCCTAACGGCAGGACCTCCTCATTTGCGGGGTGATGCGTCCATCAGGACGATTATTCACTGATTTTATATCCAGAGCAGATCATCAAAACAAGACCATTAACTGTCTATGTACCAGCGTATGTTTGCTGTGTTAAAAACAAGCAAGTGCAAAGCTCCTCAAATCGTGAGGCCGTCAGTATTCTGATTTCTGATCCCTGCGCATGCATAATGAATGCATCTCGCGGAATAGAAAACCTGATGTAGTTTTAAGGAAGCCTTGTCTAGTAAAATTACTGATAGAAACAAATGATTGGTATGCCAGGAGATACAAGGCTGTTTGAGTGAGACTAACTGATGCATAGACTTTCGACCAATGAATCGTTGGTGTCAAATTGACAGTTATTTACGTTCTTAATCACATTATATTCGAAAAACAAACAGAAATAGATAAAAATTAACGTTACTTCAGTAAACAAGGACGTGTAACATAAACGGACAATAAAAGTATAGCCAGAATATTCCACTAGTATATGATTGATGTTCATATGCTTCATTGAAATGCCTGAGCTTAAGTAAAGGTGTGTGCGGAACTGAAGTGGCTTGATTGAGGTGTATGTGCGTGATTGATATTTTACTTTACTTATTTTTAGGCTGAGTTTCTGCAATAATATGGATACTTTATTGTTATATCTCCACAGTTATATGTGGTTGTATGCCTACTAATGAGTTTGTTCATGAAATTAAAACACAGAAGTATTTGTTCCAGAAACATGGATGATCTTCGTTTCTATGTAAAATACTTCATTCAATTCATGTTGATACAAGAAATTTACAAGGACAGTCTATTTTCCGTAGTCTTTGAAGCAAGTGCTTGCTCCTTTTGAAGCTTCTCTTTCGTTTGAGGCATCACCTCTACGCAAAAGACGGAGATGTTGAAGTAAGGAGCTTACGTAAGAGAGAAGATTGAAGCCATTCAAATCATTTCATTGGCCAATTGGGTCTTAATTTGATACCGACATTGCTTTCTTGTGCGTGCCGTCAAGGCCGTTTCAGTTTGCCAGTCTATGTTTGTCAAATAAGACTGTGGCTTCCCAACCATTTATTAAAAAAGAAAGTAAAGGGGTGTTATATTATACGCTTTTTGTATTGAAATTCATAGCACTTTGTGAATTAGTACAGAAAGCAGCAAAAACGTCTACACTTGATTGATATAACATATACTTAAATATGATGTTCATAAGCGATATTACAACAGGGTTATTGAAATAAAATAAATTGATAACAATGCAAGTTGTATCAATGGGAGAACAATTGAATCAGCTACTGAAAACTCTTCGATATACGAAAAACTGAGATTTTTGTCATAACACAAAATTATTTTTTTCGATTGCGCCCGAAAAAAAATTTACTGCAACTGTTATGCAACGCAATAAGTGAGATTTCTAAAAACAAAGCAAGTAAGCTCAACTTTTTCATTTACCATGTGAGGTCATTTCAACTATGCACTGCTTGCATCCACGTGTTGTTTTGTGCATCAGCTGATGCATTCTATGACATTTCTTTCAAGTTGGTATATACTAATATTGATGGGTATATATATATTCCCCTGAGCTTAATTCTAGTGATGAGGTGGTGCAAGGTTAGTGCTCTAGATGCACAAATCTCTATATCAAGTCCTCACGCAGCACTCGATTGTCTCTCGCTGAACATAAATGGCCTGGCTGACCATTCTTCATCAATAAGCTCATTAAGGATATCTACGAGCCTCTACCTCAAGTAACACGGCAGATGGCTGCAGCATTCGCTGGAGCATCATCAATAATTAGCCTAAAGATCTTAGCATTATGAATTAACTTTCCATGTACTATACACGATGCTGGAAATAAAGCTCAATTAGTTGTTTGAATTTTTAATTCTCAATTTGATATGCAATTTGCAGTTGGTGTATGAGGAAGGAGTTTAATTTTTCAATAAAAAATCAGGCATCTGGGATTCTAATCCTTCGAGCGCATGGATTAGAAGGACGCATTGATTGTGTCATGGCAACATAACGTCAACTCTATTCGGGTGTTAATCATAAATTATGTCTTCAAATTTCATGATTTAAATCCAATATATAGGTACAAGAGAGTAAAAAACCATACAGTTGTACCTACTTTATTTTTTCGAAAAACCCTTCACATAAGTTATTCGATCAAGAGCTTCAGAAAACTGATGTCATGCTAAAATTTGACTGGAAGTGGCAATGATTCCTATATTTCCACCCTGAGTCAACAATTAGTTATCTAACAATTATTATTTCCTTTTACATTTGGTTTCACTACGTTTTCTTCCCTAGGTGAAATACAGTTCACAGTTCTCAGCAATTTGAACTTGTAGTAACAAACTTTTGATCTCAAAATATCACCAAGCGAATATATCCCTTATTCTTCCCTCGTTCGTTCACTATCGAATGAATGCTAAAATACATCTTCAATATTTTCAAAACATTACACACACAATACATCTTCCTTCATTTTGAGAGACTCACTAAGTTCGTAGTATTTCCTGATTCGCAGTAATTATTATTCCCCTCCTGTCTCACACCTCTTGGAGGCAACAAAGCTCGTCAACAAGAAGCTGCAAGTGCATTATTTTCATGGGCCATTGCTGTGTGGTTCTCAACCAGAACATATTAAACTTCCGGTCTCCTTCTCCTAATTCAGCAATTTGAACTTCATCCTAGCACTCTGACTCAACCCT
>VCRD01000150.1:0-25220 GCA_006783055.1 Trinorchestia longiramus
CGGCATGGGACTTCGGTATTGAACCAAGAATGGGCCAAACGGCTCGTTCCTATTGCCTTATTCTATTCTATTCTATTCTATTCATCACATTGGAGCACGAGGCGAGTGATATTAGTTATAGTACCAACACGCATTGCAATGCAAAACCCTACAAATAAAGATTCCTTAAAAGTCTCGAAAAAATGGCTTCTAAACGATTAATTAGCATTCAAATTATGCCAAATACTACTGTTATGTACGTCATTGCTAGTCAAATCTTGTCCAACGCACCAGGTGCCTATATGAGAGTAAGTTAAATATTTGGAGTATAATCCGTAGATTAAAATGCAAATCTTGTGTGATGCATATTTTACATTGAGTTTTGAATAGCCAGTGAGCAGTGTACAGACTCTAAAACTTTTATTCCGCTGATTTGACTTCACAGAAAAATCATATACTAGACTATAATTTTGCAGATAACTTTCTATATTTGATACCAAAATTCTAATAATGAATTTATGCGCAACATGTAGGTCGAAGATGCATTTCAAAATACAGGTATTGAAGGAGATGCTATCTCAAAGTTGAATACTGGCGTACATTACTGAAAAATAACAAGGACAAGTTTTCATGTTTATTTTTGCTCACAGCATTTTTGTTTGAAAATGTGCGTTTGAAAACTGTTGACGATGAAGCCTGAGGAGTTTGAGTTACGATTTTGTCTCAAAAATGTCAAAATCTGACATCTGGAGCCTTGCAGCTCTTCCGTGCACACTAATTTTTCTCAAAATTAATCGAATTAAATTTTGTACAACCCATTTTTTTGCAGCTTCACCCTATATAAAGCGTTTGTTAACAGGCGAGCTTCAGTAGCGTCCAGACCGTCATCGTGTTAGGATGTGCGTCGTGCTGCATAGCAGCCGCCCCTCACAGGCTCTGAACCCTGCGCCGCCGTGCCTGGCAATCGGAGGTCGTAACGAGGGGGTGTCGATGGCTGTGTATTATTGCCTACTTTTACCCTCATTTTTGCTGACAACAGCACCTTGATGCGGTGAAGTGAAGCTCAATTCATCAGCTTCTCATGGTTATACTTCATTCGAGATATTTATTAGGCACGGAAATTAATTAGCAAAGTTTGTGTCTGCGTAGGGTTTTGCGCTGAAAAAGATAAAATTATTGCAAATACAAATTCGTATTTAAAATTATACGATTGCATCATCCATATAGGATACGCTATTAACAGTTAGCTTTGTTTTTCCTTGTAACGAATATTGCATTATTTTTGTAAAAATCACATAGATTTCTACAAAAATCTATTGCACCTCCTCACTGTTCCAGGATGCTCTGACGTAACCCTTGCAAAATTTATTACATTTTGTTTTTGTATTATTTCATAGCAATCGTGAGCTAACAAGCACCCAATTTGTAACTTTTTTAAAGTATTAAAAATCGTGAGTTGAACATTTTTTTCCTTTTGTATTACCTTAAAAGGTGTTTTTCTGAACTGAAATGCGTCACACATCGTTACTGAATGTGCCGCACTACACAGCACGTTTACACACAGAGGCATATTATTCCTGGAGAACAGTAGAATTAGTAGTATGTTTTTACAAAAACAATCTGAATCAACCTTGGTTGTTCAGAGCTGTCTATGTATATTCATAAAAAATATTAATAGTTCAAAATATACTTTTGCTTAATGAATGACACCGTAGCAGGCCTGAAGTTATCACAAGCAACACGGAAATGGGATTTCTGCCTCGGTGTGCAGCCAGCAGAGCGGAGACTTTATTGTCCTCTAGAGTAGACAGAGTCACAACATACGGCTCTCGTTTTCAAGCAAAAATTGCGTCACTTTTCTCATGTAAACTTGATAAAGAAACTGCTCCAGTATCTGTGTGATGAGTCGAGATGGCCTTATATAGGTAAATAACGCGGTATAAAGTTAAGGCAGAACGGCACGAAGCTTGATAGAAAAATTATAAATGGTTTGAAAATCAGGTGAGTACAATGACTGTTTCATAGCTCTCGTGATATTGCAGCAGCAGAAAGACATCCAAGAGTTAAGCAAAGTACAGTATTAGTTTGTGATGTACACTTTTGTTATGTGATGGATGTATGAGTTCATGCATAGTATTTAATACTAGTAACCAACACGTGAAAAAGTTCTTCCGTTTTTTAAATAATTTCTGTCTTTCCTTTGTTAGTCGACGCCATCTTTCCGAAGAAGTTTTTATATTGAAGGGGAAAAAGCTTAATAACAAATAAATCGTTTATCATATTAATCCGTCGCTTTGGGCATCAACAATACAATGCTTGACATACATGTATACCCGTTCTATTGACAACTCAACATTTAATTAAGATAAATATTTTATTTCAACTCGTTAGAAATAGCTTGTTTAAAATTAATTTCCCTTTTCTAATTCAGCAATGAAAAGGGCAGGAAATATGTGTCAAAATAAATATATTACGGTTTTTATTACGTATTAATAGATTAGCTCTTTAAAACAATACTTCACTTGATATTATAAATTGTTACAGCAAGCCACCATAACAGGAGATGAAAACAGTGTGCTCCACGATTCAGTCTACCTTAGATCTGCTCTCAATATGACACGGTTGATCAGTTTAATAACACCATTTGTACATCATTCTGTTGTGTGCAATGCAATATATGACTCACGAAGCAACTGAGGCATGAAAATAACAATTTTTGGAAAGGGATCACCCTCCCTTACTATACATCAGCAGCATTGATCAAACCTCGACACCTTCTTTGTGTCCTTTTTCCTCTGAACTCACTGAACATTTGTGGAGTTTGTCGGTGTTACACAGTTTGGTAAGTGAGGTTTTCTTTGGTATAGTGTGTGAAGTTTGCATTCACGTGGTATGTGAGATTTTAGTTGATGTGGTATGTGAGTTTTTCATTCATGCGTTGTGTGAACTTTTAATTGAAATGGTATGCGTGCTTTTCATTGATGTGCTATGTGAGGTTTTCATTCATGTGGTATGTGAGCTGACGACTCCTAACACCATCACTTAACTCAGGTCTTTCCCCCAGTATTTCACTTGTCTTGTACTGTAGCTCCAGTTACTAAATGTCTGCCCAAACATGTCCCACTATTTTCATGAACTCTTTGTTTAGTTTTAACTAATTTGTACGCTAAGTGTCTGCATTTCTGGTGATAATTATAATCATTATCATCGCATGAATTTTACATAGAGCTCTGTTGAAATTTACGCTCCGTCCTTGTTGAACAATGGGTAAGAAGAGATTTAGTCATCCTGACTTTTAATTTGCAGCATTGCTAGTGTAATAAATCTCTTTAGACCTTAGTTTTAAACTTTGAAACTCAAGATTTTAGGCATGATACACATTCTAATAAATACCAAATTACAGTTTTTCTAGTTGATGTAGAAAAGATAACATAACTTTTATAAATATCACCAAGATCTTTCGAACATTTTATCATAAATAATATACGTACCAAATGTTAACATAATTATATATATCAGATCATCCCATAAGTTCTGTCTGAATTTTACCTTTTTTTAAATTGAACGAAATTTAACGAGTATTTTATGATGTCTAATGAAGCTGAACATAGTTTTCATGTTTAGATGCCTTTAAAATGATCAAATTTTATTTCAGAGAACAATAAAATTAAACTTTGTTTGATTAAAACTCTGCTAACATGGAAGTACCCAAGAATCATTTGAGGCACATTATGCATTATGAGTTCAAGAAAGGAAACTCAGTAGCCAAAGCGGCTAGAAACATTCAATCAGTTTACGGAGAGGAATGTGTGAATGAAAGAACTTGCAGAAGATGGTTTGCGAAATTCAGAGTTGGAGATTTCACCCTTGAAAATGACGTCCAGTTGAATTTGATGAAAAGCTTCTTGAAGCAGCCCATGAAGAAAATCCTGCTTTATCAGCTGAAGAATTGGCAGTGGTTCTCAGTTCAAACCATACAACTGTTCATCGTCATTTTCAAAAACTTGGAAAAATTCCTAAACTTGGAAAGTGGGTGCCTCATAATTGAAAATTCAGACAGAATTTATGGGATGACATGATAGGTGTAATAAATAGTTCATATAGAATATACGTAATTATGTATGTGGAAACATATACAAATCTATGTTATTATGTTTTGTATTGAGTATCATGTATATTAAAGATTACTTTGTATCTAAACGTGTCCTAATTTGAATTTAAACGATTCCTGAGGCTACAGGCTCGTGCAAAGTCATTTACAATGTATTCGTTCTAAAACTGATTTCCATGCATTCTAAACATTCATGTTTGGCAGCAAAGTCCGTTAGCTTGAATGTTTGCATAATGAAGCGAGACGTAGTTTGAACTATGATATAAAAACCCTATAGATAAGTGCATTAATGTCCACAAATAGTTCATCTTGTAATTAGTTAAAATCTTGCTTAACGTGTTAGGGTGCTTAAAAATTTTGGGTTGTCGTAAAAAGGGGAAAAACTGTTCTACAAATTTTCAGCTTTTAAGCAGAAGCGAAGTTTCAGAAGCGAGATCAGGTCAAGTTTAGATCAAGCGACGGCATGGATCAAAGCCCTCCCTATGCCTCACTCTAAAACACATCTGGCACTACAAGTCTACTTTTTTATACACAAGTGCATTCCATATTGTTTTTTGAATGACAAAAACGATTTTATATTTGGTATTCAAGTGATTCGATTTCATTTGTTTGATTATGTATGGACAAATTAATCGATTTTCATTGCAGTACGTGATGACAAATTAAAATCTAGGCCAGAATAATTCCCATACTCTTTAGAAATATAGTATAAAGGTTTGCTTGCGTAAAAAAACGACATTGTTTAGGCTTTGATTGAATCAGGAAGATCTGTCAGGAACATATGCTGGAAATTTCTGTGCGTAGTAAGCATAGGGCCTAATAAAATCACAGGGCATCCCAGCATCTTAGCGACATTTACAAGTTACTTATTGCTGATAAACAAGATTTATTGGACATTTCATATTATGGATCGGACAATACATGATTCTGAAAGTATTACTAATAAAGTAGTCGAACTGAAAGAAACAAAGGACAAAATCCAGCAGTACCTTGATAACTTGATGTATATTCTTATTCGGGACAGGTCTAGAAATACTATACTTACAAACAATGAAAAATAATGGTCATGTCAATAATAATCAATGCATTAATAGATAGAACAGATAATGAGATGTCAACACCGATGATATACTACATCGTTGCTGGCAAGACACTGAAGATTTCTCGGATTCGTCACACCACCTCTAGAGCACTGGTCACAACTAATATACCTCATCTCTCTCTGGGTCGCAGAATATAAAAATGTGTTGTCCTTCAAGACTTGGAAGTTGTCGTTGGTTTACCCCTGCAACATAAATGTGGTTGGTCTCTTTTTCTCAGTCCTTCTGCTTTACGTAAGGTGAACTGCGATCAAACAACGCTCTATCAGGGCTTGTATCAAAATATTAATTTTCTACTCTTTAATGGCATTCGCTACTCATGACTACTACTCTTTAAGGAACGACAAGAATTGTTTACTATTTACTATTATTCTTTACCGGCCGACAATAATTTTCTACTCTTTACTACTACTCTTTCCGCCCAACAATAACTTATTTCTCTTTATTGATACTTTTTGCTGGCCGGCAACAACTCGCTACTAATTACTACAATACTTTACTATCTAATAATTCTCTCCTTGTTACAATTATTCTTTCCTATCCGACAAGTATTCCGTATTATTTACTGTGTAACTCACGGTCCTGTGATTTCCATACACTCTCCTATCCAGAAAAGGGTTTATTTCAGCTAGCTACACATATTTTGGATATTATATAACTTATTTCTGGTATACATTTTTCTTGTGCTTCTGACTTCATCACATTTGCCTCCAGAATATGCTTGCTCATTTTCTAAATTGTCTGAACCATCGTACCATCCAATCAGGCAGTTCTCTTTCAATGTATGCCCTCGTAGGTTCATTGTCATTTGTCGCCTCATCAAATCATGAATCGCCCATTACACCTCTCAAGTATCCAATACAACAACATTTAATTTGCTTCTTTCTGCTGCTTTCAGTTCTCTCAGTCCACCTTATCCTGCATCACTATATATGGGTGGGACAATTACACATTTTGACAAATTAATTCAGTGCTTATGAAATGATCTTTACTTTTTAATAACTTTTTTTTACCATTTGCAGCATCTAACATCCCTTCGGATTTATTGTCACGCCTCTTTCATTTCGTCAAATTTCAGTTATACATGACTCATAGGAATAAAAACTATCCCTAAAAAACAATGTACTCAACTGACTTACATAACCCTTAACTGAAGACCCACTGGCATGCAAATCAAAGCATGCGAAGGCCTTCAGGGCATGGGAAGGCTCAAATTGATTATTTTTTGACGAATGCTCTTCACACACTGCACTGCTGTAACCACAAATACTCGGTTTCGATTTCCTTAACCCTTCCTACAGCCACCTATCCTGTTCCTCATCACTTGGCATGTTTTTTTTAGTCTATGTATTAATAACTGGCCAACTGCACACAGCAGGGTCGAATTAATGCAATCATACTCATTATTTTTGCTCTCATACAATAGAGGGAGCACAGACGCACCACCTGACACAAGTATAACATAGGAGAGTTTCACCAACTAATCCAACACAGTAACGTGTTCATCAAACTCAGTCTCTCTCTGTTTTCGTACCTTTCTCTACAACCTGCACTTTTCATTCAAGTTATAGCCTCGTGATAGACATTAGAAGCCCAATATTTATTAGCAGCCCCACTCATTTGTTCGCCCCTACTACTTTTATTACCATGTAATCCTATTATCCCTTACATACAGCAAACTACTCAGTGTATTTAGCCCACTCCCCTCGAACAGTGTCGCTTACCATGAGCATTTCTTCATTATCCGTCTTACATGGCTTGTACTACCTCTAGGTTTATTTTTTTCGTACTTTTTTGCTTCTTCATAGAACGTTCATTTAGATTTTTTTTTTAAATTTTATTTTAGACACGTTTCCTGCCTCAAATCATTGTCATTTATTGCTTTACTTACTAAGTATTAAGTACAAAATTTTCTTTTCTTTATTTGACATATAAAAACAATCTTTATTTCCAATCAAGTACACAGTACATAGACATTTAGTACATTGGTTTTTAAATTCTTAAGGTTAACATTCTTAGAGTAAGGATGATGGTGAGCTCCATGCGACGATCCTGAGATGTGTCCATGGGTGGGGAGTTGAGGTCTTACCGATAAGTGCGAGCTCACGGCGTGAAACGAGAAACAGCTCGTATTCATTGCCGGGTTTCGAACTCGCACGCAGTCTTTCTGCACAAGCAGAGACCCGATACAGGACACGGGCCGCATACCACTCGACTACGGTGGCTGCTCCGTGGTGGCTATTACATGAATAAGTTTTCAATTCAAATTATCTCAGTTTCACTACTATTTTATTCAACCTATGGTTTTGACTCTCTTTTAACTGTTCTTTTTTTTCTGCAAGCTTCGTATCACACACCTCAATAAAACTTCTTTTCCCAGCCACCTGAATTACTAATGAGGAGCAAATTAACATAAAGCTCCAACTGATGAAATCCAGAATTACTAGCATCCAGAAACCAATCAACTTTTCCGTCAGATCACAATCCTTGAGACCAGAAAGTTCGTAATTGTCGGCAGTATTTCGCACTAGGTGGCTCCTAATTTTTAAGAGGGACGTGTGTTATCCTGTTAGCAGTCCACCTAATTTAGTTCTGCCATGGCACACAACTCTTGGATTCTTTACTAGCTCATTTTTCATTTAGTTAGTGGCAAGGTAAGAAAAGAAGTTAACCAATATTTATTATTGTGATGTAATAACATCAATTGCCCAATCAGTACCCCGATAACACACCAGCGTGTTACAGGCACACTCCGTAAAGCTTTATATTTGTTAAGTGGAAGTGATCTCACAAACAAACTATAGGAAGGATTAAAATCTCATGCATTTATAGGTTTAATTCAATATTTTTTATTTTGAGAGACTACAGAACAGTTTCATGCCTACAACTATAGAAGTACTAGTGAATGAAGTCCGCTGAGGTATGGGTCTCTTCACTAAGCACAGATATTGACATTGCATCACAGAAATCTCTTTTAATATTATACGAGATCCACACGTGAAAAATTATGGTTTTTACTAAATTTTTCGTTTCAATTTGCCAGCGGACGCGGGCTTTGCGATAGAGTTTCCCCATTGATGGATGTGCCTTTGGTATCCACAATATAATGTTCACAATACATGTATGTATACCCTACGAAATTTCCTCTTATCTAAATCCGTAAGAGCGTCTATTATGCAGGGTGGCCCATAAGTAAGGTACCTTTTTGAAACTATTTAAAAAAAAATCACAATTCCGAAAACCATAACTCAATTTCCAAAATCTTTGGCCTTATACTAAGTGGTAGCCAGGTTACTGGTCAAACTAATTTAAAACATTTCTTTTCGTATTATCAATTAAAAATATCAAAGCTTCATGATGAATTTCAACAGAAAAAGGTCCAAAGAAAATTTCTATTTGTAAAATAATGCAAGTGAAAGGAAATTAAATTGCCGCAGAAAAATAATGCAATAGAATGATTTCTTGTATTTCATAAGCTTTATCCTTGTTACTATCAAAGTTATCGATTAGAAAAGTGTGACACGCGGACAGACGGACGGACACGGCTCTTATTATAGTATAGAAATAATGTATTTTAGAATGAGTGTTGTTTTAAAATTAATTCAAATGCTGCTGTAAAGCTAAAATTCTTAGAAAACAGCATTATCGGTACGTTTATTTGATAGGATTAACCCTTTCGGTACCATGATGCAAATATCAAAACATTTTCAACATATTTAACAGCAAATTTAAAAAAAATGCTTTGTGATGTTTTACGGTCACTGCATTGTCCTGATCAAACTGTAGCTTGCACTGCCCTACCAGCGTTTGCACAGATGCACGTGTTGCTCTGCATCTTAATAGGCGAAAAATGACTGTGGCTACCAGAGATGCCGTCGGGACCGAAAGGGTTAAATAATTTTGCAATTATGTATACCTACTCGTATTTGGCAGGAAATATTTATTGTTGCTTGCCCATTTATTGATAATAAAATCTTATACGCTTATTTCAAAGGGACTGATATGTTATGAAAGGTATTTTCCATACCTGAGCCATAACAAAAAGAAGTAAAATAGAACTAAACAAGCTTCTGATGAATAACAAAAATTATTCGTGAACATTGAATAGAGATCTTAAATGCTAATAAGTTTTCACAAATGAGTTCACAATTTTTTTAAATGTCTTCGACGTCTGTCGTCATACATCAGTCGTATTCCTTTGTCCTGTATGGACTTAATACGTTATTAAATTGATAGTAGTAGTTATAACGGAACTATTAATCATATCATTAATGGGATAAGTGTTAGAACTATTAGCAATCGTAAAGCAGTTAAATCTTTCCCACGTGTTAAAATAAAAATGATTTGACGACAATTGGTTAACTTATTGTCAATTCATAACGGAATGGCATAAACTTCATCAAAATTCATGAACACTTTTTCCAAACCAACAATACACTCTTCAATGATTTATTTCTTCTACTTAGTTTTTTTAAACTCTTTTTCTGTCGCCAGGACGCCACACAGCATCTCTGTAGTAGCAACCCTGGTGTGTAGCGAGTGTTTGAAGAGATTTCTGCTTTTTTTTTATCAAAAATTGTGACTTGTGAAATATTTAGTTGAATTTGTGTTCTTAATTTTAGTAACTGTAAAATTATTTGGCAAGATATGTTTTCCATTCTGAACGAAATCTAAGTTTTCATAGTATTCATAAACATCAAAATAAATGGATGGAAGGTTTCAAAAATTACCCTGCTTCTAAACCTGACCAGTGAAGGTATATAAAATTAATTATTTAATCAAAGAGTTTTAAGGATTGTAATTTAGATTCTATGTTTTCGTTGCTCGATGTTAAACGGGTAAATTTAGCTGTAGCTAAGGTATAAATGGCCTTTTCAGTAGCTCATCATAAGCTGAACTTTATTTTGGCTGCAGCTCACACCTAATGAACAATTTTGGAATAAATAAAACTTCAAAACTTTTAACGAGTGCTGTATATAATTCAATTTGTGGGTCTTATTTGTCTAAAAAAAATTTTTTACATCTCGGAAAGATGGGGATGAGCAGTCATGTTCATCTCGAAATGTTCTCAGTTGAAGTGAGTCAAAATAGAAATTTTATCGCGACAGGAGCAAAGGTCTCTCACAGAACACAGCCTCCAGACTTCCCTGGTAACAAGGCAGACGACGACCCTTATTGAATTTACTAAAAAATTGTTGAAAAGATTAACGGCTTCTTTAGGATTACTTTTAAAATGACTTGAACATGGGGAGGCTCGGTGTACGTACACCTTAAAAGCTGGAAATAATGAAGATACTCGTTTTTTATTTCACAAACAGAATAAATGACAAAATAAACGAAAATATACGTATCCACTATAGCCTTCTTATATTGAAAAATCTACCGTGTTGATGCATTTATTCATATTCTCAATCACTCAGTTACTGAAGAAAAGTTTTTCTTCTCAAATAAAGGCAAAATTTTTATAGACTATTCAAAAGGTAGGATATTGAAAAAATACAATTTTATATAGGAAATGTCCTGAAATGAATATCAATAGATCAGTAGACTTCATTCAATAATGTTGTGGCGTTTAATTTCTTCAGTTCGCCTAGTGTCATACAGCTTGATGCCCGCCGTCGAGTCAGTAGCAATGGTTGCAGCAGTTTTTTGAGTTTACTTCCATGAGACAGTAAATATTAGTGTTAAGTTTTTAGATCCTACATTCGTTTCCCTTTGATGGTGCAACTGGTGAATCTAGGGGTAGTTTTTCCACAAATAATGGCAATACTCATCATTTTTTGCTCCTAAATTTGCACTTTATTGGTTGTTGCATTAGATTTAATATGTTGCTATTATAACGCCATTACCACGAAAAAGTAAATTATAATGACAAGTACGTGTTAGGTAAACAAATGCCTAAAATGTCAAGTCCAACTTCTGAATCCTCGTCAGTAAAATATATCATAGTGTTTCTCTAGTTCGAATGGTGTGTCGAAGCGACATTTATGCCAAATAAATTGTTTTCATTGTTTCCAAATACTTTAAATATTCCGATACATCAGGTCAGAAGTCACACAATCATTGAACTTATACTGTCATTGTGAACCTGTGTTTCATTAAAATGATGAGTTATAGAGACACAGTGTCAATAATACAGTTATTTCGTATTAATAATGCCATTATTTGTTAAGGCAATATCATCAGAAATAACATCGTCATTTCCCATCAAGGCTACTGTGTACATCCTAGGCGCTTGAGCAGTAAACGGCGACGATCGTGTTGCAGTTATTGAAAAATTTATCGAATAAAGTATTTGTAACCTAAAAAACAATATCATTTGATGAATTATTCACTTCGTCAGACACAGTTGGTGCATGCAAAATTACACGCTGATCAAAAACTGTTAGTGCTTAGGAAATTTTTTGTTTCAATTTAACTCACCTATGTCCGTTCAACGTTATACATTATCTTAATAAGTACAAGAAGCAAGGATAAAGAAATAATTTCCCGAATGTTTTCCGGACTGAATAAGAAGGGGTTTAGCTAATGAATGCATGGCTTTAAGATTAACTTTATTAGGTTCTCATACATAACGTATTTCTTCTGCTCTCATTCAAATCCAGGCTTTGTTTATGCCTAATGAATGACTGACAATTATAACTTTATCATGCAGGAAAAGTTTAGTTCACTCAAGAAGGTTATAAAGTTCATAGAAATTCGGAGGACGTTTGTCCTACGCCTCCAGATGGGTGCAAGCTAGGATTATTATTGAAAATTTCGAAAAGAGATTTAAAGCTTCAGGGACAAAAAATTCGTGGATGTAAATCAGAGAACTTACTTTGCAAAGAATAGATCTCTTTACTGTTATTTCTAGACCTGTAAATAGCGTAAAAACCCCCCAGTTCAGTCCTCAACGGTTTTAAACTGCAATATTCGGTGGCATGAATGAGAAGAAATTAACAAAAAACCTACAGTTTAGTTAGACAGCAGTCAGTAAGGAAATATTAGATTAGCTTTAAATAATTGAAGTGAATGATTTGGCTGAAAGGTTTCTCGGGGTCATGGAACGTGTTCAGAGCTGGAGGGGATCGTATTTAATGGGTTATAAAACTAAAAAGTTTAAACTTTCACTCAGTGCTAAATATTATTTATCATATTTTTGTATTAGTGATAAAGTACACGTATATTCACTTATACTTGCAAACCAGGAGTCACTGAGTGTGTATTTTGTGATTTGAGATTAATCCAGTTTTAGGGAATGTTTTCAAGTTATGAAAGAAAACATGTCGCACTAATATTTAGCTCAATTAGATTGATTAATTTATGTTCCATTTTAGTTTGTGTTGTTCTGAGCAGATAACTGTGACAATTTCACAACTACGAGCTACAGCAGCGTTGTGCTGCGTCGTGTAGTACTCAGACGCTGCAGTTCTGCGCTGCAAATCAATACAGACTCGATTAATGAGATGACTAGCATGCTTGATTAGTGAGAGAGTTCACACGCCTAATTAGTGAGAGGGTTCACGTGCTTGATTAGTGAGAGGGCTTACATGTTTTTAATAACATTTTCCTTCCACGATGCCTCTCAATGGTATTCCTGAACGAAGTGTCCCGGCACTTAAAATGAAAAACTATTTGAACTATGAAACGAAAATGAAAATTCTTGAAATGATTTTCATTTCATTGTTTGAAGATTTAAGGCTCGAATTATATAATTATCAGTCGTAATTAATTAGCATTGGGAAAATAAATCCAATAATCTTTTAGAAAATGTTTAAGTTTTGATGGTAGGTAACAGATGCCACCAATCAAATGCTGGGAGTACTAATGCACAACATTCTGAGCTTTGCCTCTGACGCCCACTCAAGACAAGTAAGACATCCAGGTTCATTAATATACATGAAAATTTAGTCATATTAGGATATATATGATATCTGAAATCATCAACAATTCCACTACACCAAAAAATTCCCCCCTCTACTACAGTTCATTGTTGAAACTTATAATTAGTGGAAAAAAGTACGTCGGTTTTTACCTGCAAGGATATTGTGACGTTCTAGTGCTAGCATAGCACCTCCTCAATGCAATCCGAAATGTATATTCTTTATTTTTTCTTTGTCAAATCAGTAAGAAATTCTAAAATTTCTTAGTGATAAAATTAGCTAGCCGTTAGGCACCCAGTGTGCCTGAGTCTCACCGAGGGAGACAAAATGGAAGGTTCATGCAAATCAGATATCTGAACTGAGCTAACAGAGAACACTGCAGTACGCGCCACCAAACTTACCATGGAGTTTAGTAAGAATTACATTCCGGGGCTCAGCCAAATTGCATTACTTGTGTCCATGAATGTCTAAGCTTTCAAATACTAAAGCCTCAACGTTCGGACCACCAACTAACAGACACAAGCTCACGGTGTTTATTATCGTACAAAGTCTCACTAACGGCCTGTAGGCGGCCTCACAATCACATTCTCACATTCGCTTAGGCCACCTACACAGCGTTCGGTTGGAAGCTACATGACCTGAAGTTTTTAGGCCTTTTTTCATTACAGAAATGTCGTGTTAATAGAATAAAAGTAAGCCAGTTGTACATAACATATTTTAATTTTCTTTCTTGAAAAGTGGTCATGCAGCAAACATTTACAAACTAATAATAAATTGGTCTGTTAATGCAGGGTAAGATTTTAATTGCATTGATTTGCTAATGACTGCTCGAAGAGTAACGCCAAAATTTAATTACCCATTTAGCGATACTCAATATTTAATGTATGTACGCTAAAATACGTGCCCAACATATTTAAATAAATGCTATTTCTTGTTAAACTCTACGTCAAGTTTTCAAGTACATGAAGTTCAGCAGCAGACGTGTGCAGCAAGTGCAACAGACGAGAAGAACTCGTTTCACATTGAATGAAACTTTGAAAGTATTTTTGAAACTTAATTGTGACTTGTTGACACGAGTCGTTTTTTCCCTATAACGTGATTGTTGTGTCATTCGTTGCAATCACTTAAACAGCTATGTTCACTCTACAGAATAATTTCCAGTATCTTAACGTTACCTTTCGTTTGAAATAACCGCTGTCACTGAACAGTCTCTTTTGTTATGAATATTAATAATTACTGTTACTATTAAAACTTCTTAATCAATGGCATCATTGACAATCAGGACATTACATCGTTATCAAGAGCTGCTGCCTTATTGAAGGATTCCTTTTACTATTTATGATAACCGTAAACAATTTAGTGGCTTGTGCAACTCTCAGAAGCCCATATCCTTTTCAAAAGACTTTCCCGTTTACAGGAACTCGTGTTGTGGTGAGACCGGTATAGGCTGTAGCAGCTGAGTTGCTCTTCAATGATAATATTGCTTGTGCCAGGCTTGTATCACTCGTTCCAAGCTTGTGTCGCTTGTGCCAGGCTTGTATCGCTTGTGCCAGGCGTGTGTCGCTTGTACCAGACTTAAGTCGCTTGTACAAGGGACGTTTTGAGTGTGCCAGTCTTGTATCACTAATGTCAGGATTGTGTCGGTTGTGCCAGTCTTGTGTTACTAATGCCAGGCATGTGTCGTATGTGCCAGTCTTGTGTCGGTTGTGTCAGACTTGTGTCAGCTGTGGCAGACTGCTGCTGTAGTGACTTTACGGCCGGTCATGAGGAGTTGTAACATCGCAAGACACGTATCTGCAGCGGCACTAAAATCTTCTCATCTGCGGCGTACCATAACAAGAAAATGATAACGTTTGGCTTGCCAATTACTGAATCCTTTAATACCTCCCGAAATGACCCCAGACTCCAATTTCAGTTTCAGTTCCCATTCAAAACGAATTTGAGTGATATACGAATTTTATATGAAGAAGAGAAATTTCGTCAGTTTTATTGGTTGCTCATCACGTTAATTTATAAGAACAAAGTTCTTGGGTAGTGTTTTGAAGAGCTATAGCAATGGTCAGAAATTTTATTGGTTGAACTAAATGAAGATAGTGAAAGTTTTGGACAGAAATATATGTTACAATACGGGTTCATTCAGGTAATATGTGAACTGTATTGATTCATATTATTTTACATGCATTGTAGCTCAACCATACCCAGTCTACAGGTATTCTCAAAAGAGAGAAACTTTGATTTCTATAGCTAGTGGATGAACGAATTCGTCATTGAACACGGGTTGATACCAACAATACTTGAATGCATTCCTTGGTGGCAATTTCAAAACCTTTTCGAATTCTTTTTCCTCACGTTTTTGAGCGATTTTTCAATTACTTAAGGCACACGGTATTTATTTACGAACATTCATGATGCGAGTACAGCTGCTGTGAGCTGATGCCAGTATTGAATAAAATTTAACATCGAATATTGTCTGGCAGAATTTGGCTTTTAAAAAAATTCTTCACAGTCACTGGCAATCGTCTTATCTGCATACATGTGAGTCGGCTCTATGAAGTTGGAAAAGTTCAAATCAAGATTTCCCTCATTACCGAAATTTACTTGGTTACTGGAATCATGATCTTCACCAGGAGTTCAGCTTGAAAATTAGAAAATGAATCTAGAAGTTTCATGCGAATGTTCTTGCCCAAGAAAATAACCATTGATTATCATAGGGATTCATAAAAAATTGCATGGAGCAAATTATGAAGGCCATGTCTTTACCAGAGGTTTATGTTTAGTCACTTAGGAATAAGATAAAAACCGACAAATGACAAACGGTCCCACTTTCATGTTAGTATTTCACAACCCTTATGAATTTGAGCAGATCATTATCAATTTTCATAGACTACGCGTGACAAACTTTCTCTACGAATGATTATCTTCACCACTTTTGAATTTTTCACAAAGTTGATCAAGGTACACAGTTAACGACGTGAGTGCTGAGTACAGGTAGCTGAGGAGCTGTGCACTTAATGAATCAAAGTTTCGATGTCACTCCTCCTGAACCAGGCCATCGTTTTAGTGACAAGGCTTTTATTTCGTTAACCTAGACGTGCACAGTATTTCAAGTACCAATTCAATCATTTTACACTCTACTATCGATGCATAAATTATACGAACTTCGATATTCAACTCTAATGAGAAATCGGTTTGCAACTGTCTCAAGTTTTCATTTGAATTTCCCAGTTCATAAAATATCTATGGAACACAAAGCAATGCATCTTCAGTAATAACTAAGCAAGATTTACGGAGGGCTTGTTTTCTTTTGTTCTCAGGTCATCAAAGGAAGCAAACAAAAGAGCTTGTGAGTTGCATAGTTTGCAGATCTGAGTCGAGTGCATCATACACGAACTTAATTTCCATAATATTTTAAGAACCTGAATGCTACGCAGCTTAGAGGATATAACTTCATAAAAAAAGCATAGAGTTTTGATGACTGTTGATTAAGGTTAATGAATTTCAAAATATTAATACATAATTACTTCCCTAGAACAAAGAAGACTGCGAGGACATCTCATCGACACCTATAAATATCTCAATGGCCTTAACTATGTTATCTTGTAAATGCTTTTCGTCACAGATGATAATGTGCGAAGCATGAATAACGATCGTAAACTAATAATAAGAAACTTCAGGACATTCCAAGCTCTAAACTCCTTTCCAGTTAAAATTGCCAGAACCTGTAACCAGCTGTTTGGAAATATCGTTTCTGTTGGCACTGTGAACACATTCAAAAATCGTCTCTACATATATTGGTTTAGAACTGCGGAGTATTATAAAGTACTGATTTTATATCATTATTAACTCCCTGGTCTTGCGTATGATTGCGATGCATGTACGTGACAGAAATATCTCTGTATGATTAAGGTGCATGTGCCTGATTGATGCCTTCATATTAGACAGCATGGGACTTGAGTCGCAGCTCGTTTCTGCTGTCATATTCTATTCAATTCCATTCTAATAACGGTGTATGATGTTTTGCTTAAAAAAGATGCTGGGAATTAATTAGTAGAAAATGCAAAATATTTAGGACCCTGAGGCGTCTTTTGGAATGTTTGAAGGAATTACTATTTCATTATTAAGGCGACGAATATTTGAGAATCCAGCCCAGCTAATTTATTTTCAAAATGCACACTTACATCATCCACAAACGAGATTGGTTTCGGTTATCAAATGCTCAGTTGGCCCCTCGAATAAAGTCGTAGAGATCACTGGTTACCAACACACCAGTTTCATAAATTTTATTGTCTGGCCGTATACAAAGTCTCTTTAAAATTTTACCAGCATTATATGCCGGGAGAGATTATTTATCGACCATCAAGGCAGCCGTAGAGGACACTGTAAATGCGCTAGAATTCTGGACTTGATTGTTGCAGTGAAATGGGGGAAATGCTGTGAAATGTTTTCATGGGTCCCTGTTAGGAGCTGTTTATATGCAGGGCATGCATGTGGTCATGGGGTTTCTGTGAGGAGATGGTAGTGATCTTGGCTTGCTTGTAGGGATGAATGTTTTTGGATAGGGCAGTTATAGGCCATACTTACACGTGACCATTGGCTTGGTGTGAGAGAGTTGTTGTGAGAAGTTTCCGCTCGGTCATGAAATTCCTACAAGGAAGATTAGTAATGAGCCGATCTTGCATCATTGGCAAGGAGCATCAGTTAGCTCAAATTAACCTCAACAGTCATGAACAGCTGAACAAAAGCATTTTTAAACATCCGTAATAAGTGATACAATAACCTAATGTTTTAGTGGAAAAATGGTGGCTATTGAAGACCATCCACGTGCTTTTTGAATCTAGTTTGTGTCGAGTAATAGTTGAAGCAGCTTCTAAAAAAATACTGGTTCAGAACATTATCAATAAATATTGTGTTAATGGTATGTGCTCGAGCAATTTGGTTCAATCTGGTATATAAACTTTCTAGTATTCGTTCAAAAGCCTAGCATGCTCAAATGTACTAGAAAAACAATATGATATGTACATCCATATGATACATCTCATGTGCAGGGTATAAAACAAGGAACATAAATGTTCTGCAAGAATCATAATTTAAGAAATTTATTATAACTAATCCATAAAAATTGCATCTAGTTGTTAGTATAAAATTTTATAATCCAAGAATATCATCCATATTTCTAGTTATGACTGTTCGAAAAAATTTGACATGCCTCTTTAAATTTATATTCACGTTTTCCTCACCTAAGGTACACAGCAAGTGATTTTGAGCTAAGAAATGAAGTCTTATTTTCAAGTAAATCCTTCCAAGGATCCGTTAGAAACAACTAACACTCCAACGTAAAGAGAGTGCAGCAGCAAAGCTGCAGTAATGTTGTGAGCTTGCTTCTATGTCCTGCTCCCGCCATCAAATGCTAAGCAATACTGATACTAAACACATCCAGTAGGCCATTGAGCACTCTTGGGATCCCTTAAGACCTGCAAACACGTATGCAAATGGTCTCAGGAGTGTAAAATTTTTATTACAAACGATGGCTTCTGTCCATCGAATGATTTGGCATCGGTGCTCTAGAGTCCATGCTGCAGCGTCGGACAGAAGAGCATTTGCTCGTTTCTTGAGCACCTATATTTCTTTTTATGGACACCTTCTCTTTGGTTTATAGCACCTGAAACAAAACTCTTACCATTTCTTGCATTGGAGACTCACGATAAAGTAAAAGAGTGCATTCAGAGACTATTACAGCAGAAGATACATGGATGAAAATGTGGAAAGTGTACGAAAAAGTGCATTCCAAATTGATGCAACTTATCTTACTAAACATTACGGGCATTGAAGATTTTAAAATTTTATTCCTACATCCCATGAGAAGTTTTTAGACTCGATCAGATTACTTTTAAATGTATGTGGGAGCATCGTAACTTTTATGTTTGCTGTCAATATGTGCAAATAAACATTCTGAAGTCCCACAAAAAGCTGTTAGTCACTCGAACACAGGTTTCTGTTAGTTATGGGGACCACTATTTCTTGTCACTGGTACGACTAAAAGAAATAGTCTCATCGTTGAAGAATATAATATGTATAATTATAATATAAATGCATGGTAAAAAATACGGCAGCGGTGGTTAAACTAAGACCATAATAATAATGTAAAAAGACGAAAAACATTACTCAAACGTGACCCAGCTACAACCTCACAGAGATTGAAAGTTGTGAATGAATATTCAAAAATACAACGTTAGTCATATGTTTACTTCCTTTCAACTGCAGTGATGACATCTTTTTAGACGACAACGACTCATTTATGTTAGACGTAATAAATGTATTTTTTCTACAACTTTTTTGATAGCTTGCCTGATACTTTATTTTATGTACTTCTTCCGCTCATCTCGTCCCTCGCTTTAATGATAAGCCTAGCCGTGACAAACGATCTTAACTGAGGAATTGTGATTTGAAATGGAAGTAGCTTCATTAATCTACTTTACAACTTTGGCTCAGTCAGTTCAAGTTTCAAGACATAGAATAAAACTCACTTACTGACGAAATGTAGCATCTACTCGAAACAGCGAATGATGCTCAATTACTGAATTCGAAATTGTGTATCACCTATGCCAGTGAATAGCTTTTGTAAAGCAAAGATCTTTTTTGCTTGGGTATTTGAGATAAAGAAGATCATTACAGCAAACTTAAAGTAACTGTGAGACATAGAGCTCCCGTGTGTGTGGTCACGAGTCTAAGTCTCGAGCTCGCTTTAACATTGTGAGAGACAGGAGATAAATGAACTCAAGAGTGCAACTCTAAACGAAGCTAGGGAAAATTCATTACGTAATACGTTTTGGAAATTAGCATCGTTTGTGTGGATATTTTTTACAAGGAGAATCAGTTGATGTCCCAAGAACCAAACAGTCAAGAGTGTGCAGCGAAATTGGTACGTAAATGAGAGCGTAATGATACTTAATCTTCCTCTGACAGTGAATTTCAATCTATTATTCTGTAGCGTGCTGAACAGACTTGTAACTTGAACAACAGCACCTAATTTGTAGTAAACCACATGAACCATGTACCTAGTTTCTTAACTGAGGACACTAAGAGAACTTGAAACGAAATCCAGGTTATTTCTCTTTATTTATTAGGACTCATAAAATACCTACCATAGGCTGGTGGGAAAGGGGTAATGAGTACAGTTAGAAACTTGTAACACAAATTTTGAGCTACTGTGGTTAAAAGGATCGCTTTGTTAACGGCAGTGCTTATTACAGACTGGAATTCATATACGGTAGTTAAACGTATTTTTAGGTTAAGATCTGATGTAATATCTGACATGTTTCTGAAGCTAAAGCAACGTAGCTCATTTACCTGGCTAGAAAGTAAAATTAATCGAGATTCTATTTTAATGTAGGTAATGCTTGAGCTTGGGAAGCACATTCATAACTGAACTGTACACTTTGTGAACAAAATGTAATGTTTATGAGCTATAAACATTACATAAAAGTTATAAATGTTTGTACCGAAGACCGAGAACATTTTCGGCATTCCACTTCGAGGACTTCAAACTGTCCATCACAGGTCTCTCCACAGGTCCTGGTGTGAAGTCATTCCAAAGCGCTAAACTGATTTCTCACCACGATTTCATAATGATTCAGTGTACTAACATCGTACTTACTGAAAACTTGCCCTCACTGATATCATGCTTACTGAAGACTCAGTGTAAAAAGCAATGTACTTACTGATTACTCGGTCTTGAAGGCAATATACTTACTGATAACTCGATATCAAAGATATAATGTTCATTGAAGACTGTTTCAGTGACACTACGCTTACAACAGACTGTGTCATGGGCCTTAATGTTTTTTAACTGCTTAACTTCACTGTGACCTCCAAAACCTGCGTTCATTCTGACTGTCATAAACAGCTCTGAAGACTTTGCCCTGCTGTACATTATGCTCTTCGAAGACTTTTTCCCCGTATGCATCGAGTTTAACAACCTGGTGTTTTCCGGAGATTGAATCTGTCAGCAGAAAACAAGTTGCTAGCAGTAACTTTAAATTTTGCGCTTCTACGTTGGCTGTATTTTCCAGGACTGGTGGCGGCAATTTGTTTCTCCTTTGTTCGTTGCTGTCAGTCTTACAGTGATAGATTTTGTTTGTTGACAGCTTTCTAAAAAATCAGTTCATATTTTCTGACCAGAGAATTGATCGATTCTGTAGATTCATTCATACGCTTCTATTAATCTCACAAGTGCTTCAACAGTAAGTCACGTGTTTGGGAGTATGTAGTGTTTTCGTTCATTTTTTCGCCAGAGTAGAGCAAAGAAATGACCCATTAATGTTTCAATTTTTCATGAGATTTAATAGCTAATTACTATGATAAATCTAGTCCGCCTTGTTTATTCACGAAAATTCAAGGACTCATTCAGTCTTCCTCTAAGATTAACTTCTTACCCCGAGATTGTCTTCTTTAATCAGACAGTTTCATTATCTTAGAATCCGGACACCAATTTAAGATCGTGGCATAGTGGTTAATTAAAGCTTTGTACGACAACTGATAGCTTCGGATTTCCTAATTTCGATTTCATGGTAATTCCATTGGAAAATAATAGCCTATTTTCTGCTGACGTTGTTTTCGAAGCTGAACTTCGCTGAAGCGTGAACAACATGTCTGATATGAAATGTTGACTTAGTGAGGAGAATTAGTGCAGGATTTACAACTCGAAATGGTTGGAATTAGATTAAAATTGAAATTCAGATTTGAATTACATTTACATCTCAAGCTGCATTTGAAATAATTTCAAAAATTCAACAAAATATTTTAACACAAATAATAATACGAAATTGAATAATTTCACGGCATCATCAGTACATCGGCAACTTTAATAACGGAAACTTACCCATGCTACATAAACATGACAAAAAAATCCTTTACTCTCTTTTGTTAATAAAAGCAAGATGACTACAAACTGCCTTTAGATACAAAATTCGAATTATTTGTGTTTCCTAAGCACGGAGTGCCCAGAGCCTCGTCTTCCCTAGAGGACTAAGCGAAGGGAAGAAACGCACGCAGTCGCTCTGCATTGTTAAATTTGTGAGCTTGAAATAGAATTTCAAGTGCATGCAAATGCAGCTCATTTCTTCGCGTGGAACAGAATATCGACGTCTGCCACAAGATTGTCTCTCCGCCATGGTGCGTGTGTTGTCTAGAAGAGGGCAAAACTCGCTACCCTGGCTCCTACGCCCGGTTCATGACACATGGATGGTCATGATGAACATGAAACGTTATAATCTGGCAAGCTTTCAGATGGCTGTAGCTGGACCAAAGTTTAGGTCAAACACAGCACTCGAATTTTACAGTGGATTATTATACGCCTCACATTCTTCACACAGGTTAAAAATGAAGTGCGTTGCATCAAGTAAAATAATTTAAATGAAGCCATTTAGTGAATTATTCCAAGTGACTGTGAAGATGTTTAAATGTATTGACTGACTTTGTCAGTCATACAAAAGTGTATTCTAAACCACAATTCCCGAGCTGGATGCGACGGCATTGAACAATTCCTAAAAATCTTCATGACTTTTATCAATAGACCTCCTTTTACTGGCAATATGCACAACGAATGAGAAGTAATCATTTTATATCCAAATACTTTTCAACAAAGTTACAGTTTCAAGCTATTCTTTCTCTGATAGCAGCAAGTCCAAAATTCAAACTCTTGGGATAGAAGGGTAATGATTCCGGTCTTGAAACGCTTCATGCCAGGAAAATGCAGACTCCCGAGCATATTATTTGTCATGTATGGGATGAGGTGTAGAGGGTACAGGGGTGGTGAAACAAGGAACTTCTCCATCTATTGAACGTTTTTGAAATTTCCTATCCTCCTCATCGACGGGAAAAATACTAAAATATATGATGTATATCAGTTGAAAACTATGCTACATTTTTTGTTGGGTTCTAGTTTGAAGTAGAATTATCTTGCACAGTATTATTTAAGGGGAAGAATTATCTGAATATATGCGATAGCGAGTACTGCTCAGCTACTGATGGGGAAACGTGTGGTGCATTTGGTTTCATCAAACAGGACATTTGCGTAAAGAAAAAAGTAATCTCAGAATGAGGTCAATTGAGAGATTGGAGAGTTGCTCCCAGCTCTCAAACAGAACTCCTATTGAAATTAGTTTGTAATGGGCAACGTGTATGACGTGGCTGGAAATAAAAAGCGATTTTAGATTATATTTTAAACTATACACATAAATCTGACGTGAAAGCTGGACAAAATGCTCATTTGCTTTCTATTATATTAGACACAGTTTAGTGTTTTTCAGTTATTATGTTTCGATTATTTTGTGTGCTCTGGCACAAGTTTTTCCTATGTAATTTTCGGATACTGATAATAAGTGTTTCACCTGAAACGTTCAATAAATAATAAATTAATGTATTTTCATATTTAGCTCAATAACTTTCCGATTGATAAGACATCAGTGTAAGTGTGCAATTGAATTATAAGCTTTTTTAGAGCTCAATTTTCTTCGTAAGAAGCAAAATATTCTTTAAATCTAAGACAAATGAGCTTTCAATCACATAATTAATTGTGTAATGTAAGGGCAGGGTCACGAAATTTCTATTCCTGGTAGTATAAGTTATGCAACTAGACGGGGACAGTGTAGGAACTCCATGTGTGTCATTGAACTTAGAGCCTGCGAATACCAATTATTAGAAATATTTTAAGTACTTAGTGGAAGACTAAAGTATTTTTGATGTACTTCATATCAAAAAACACACTCTATATTAAAAGAATAGAATTTTGAGGGCCAAACTAGTTCTTTATATTGACTAGCAAAGGATTTGACTGACTATTTTTGCCACCAAAGTTCATAATATTGATACTGCTTATGTAGACCGTGACTTGCATCTTGGATTCTTGGTTGTCATTTTTGAAGAAATCTTCATCATTTTATATTAATTGAGTGGTAGTATTCAATTAAACTGAAATTCAGTTGAAACATACTACACAATTGAAAGGTACTACATACTGCTCAATAGAACATATGTGCAGATGTACATAGATTTTGACGCACATGTAGGACCTCCATCTAAAAAACACTCTGGACTTGACGCGTCCCATTCGTGAGTTCAAATACATCAACTGATTACCTTAGTTTGAAATTTAAAGAATTTAATACTTACTCCAGCCTCAAACTCCTTGGTTTTGTGACATTGGTTCTCCGCAGGGACTCTGGCACGCGACACAAATTTCGTCGCACTAAAATGTTGCAGGTCGAAGTGGCGATATTGCGGAGAGCAAAAGAAATGCAGGAAAACGTCCAAACTTTATATTTTTGCGAACAATCTTTCCTAAATTAGGGACAGAAATATAGGTGAACTATTTTAAAATCTCGTCTCTTTAAGATATTGGAGAATAATTGTGCTGAAGGTAGCTTAGGTGCGGAAAAGCGGATTTTTTTAGCCAGGATTGAGGTTGTATCAATCCTAACGCAAAAGATTATTTTATTTTTGCTTTTAAATTAAAAATTGGTTCAAGTTTTGCATCGAGGTGTTCAACGGCCTTAAGCTATCTGAAGTATGTGCAGAGAAAGAGTACGTTTTCTCGAGAAAAGTTGTCTCTTGGGAGTAAGCATTTGCAAGTCTTTTAAGAAAAGGCAACCGAATTGTAGGACAGAACGGTCATTGGGATAGTGGGCTGGGCTCACGGGTTATTATGGGGCTTTCTAAATTAACAATATTACTCACATCGTTATCTTTTTACATATAGTGAGCTTAACTGCACGAGCGGAATTCAAAACACAATGACTCGATTGGTTGTAGCAGAGAACGTGGACAAGAAGTATATCTGCATTATTACTTGAAAAAGAAGCTTATTTAATCTGGAGGATGCAATTCTGAGATTTAGACTAGGGAACATAAACACCGATGAAGTTTGAAGCTGAATTTGTAAGTGCAAATACGGATTTAAATGATGGTGCTCTGAGGAGAGAGATTAACTGCATTATATAAATTTCTGGGAGTTATATGACACTGTTATTAGTGAAATTAAACTGTAAAGCTTGATGATATACAAGCGTGTACTTTTCAACGATAGATTCAAAATAGATATTTATTGTAGTGGGATTTTCTTATGCGATCATTGCACATTTTCCTCAATAATGTTCAAGATGTATTACG
>VCRD01000150.1:26492-69388 GCA_006783055.1 Trinorchestia longiramus
ATCGTTGAGCGGCGGGCTATGGATCTCCTTTCCTTGAAATTTTAGACTTCTGTGGTTATGATTACGCCATAAATCTTTTCTAGACCTCTTGACTCCTGAGCCGAGTTCTTCGATCACCTACACTTGGTCGTGGGGGCATGGAGGCTACCAGCAGTATAAGTTTCGTCTTCTAGATTCTTACCTCAAGCGTTTCTTCCTTCAGAAAAGCGCATGCACGAGAAGGTATGAACTTTGTCTTATTGTAAATTGTTTGATCAACTTTTGTAGAGCTTTTTTGAGCTCAATAAGAGTTCGTCTGTCGCATTTCGTAATCACTGTCTCTTTACTGAATGACCAACAATGAAATGTTATAGCAAATTTTAGAGCCATTAATGGAATCGGAAAAAAATTCTCGCGTGAGAGTTTCTGAATCTGTAACGAGGCCCGCGTGGGAGCACAAAAAGAATTTTCACATTACTTATGAACGCTAAATTAAAAAATAAAATCGAGTTCATTCATATGCTGTCACTTAGAATAATTTCTCTGACGCTTGAAGAACAAATTAAATTGTGATTCACGAGTTTGACATTTCTTTTTTGATTCTTATGAATTTTGATGTGCTAATCACAGCGTAGTATCCAGACTATATTAGCCAGACAATATTTATTTTACAGTTTGGGCGATACTAACGAAGTTTCTGAGAACAAGATATACTTTACAAAATCATCATAAATGTGAGGCCTAAAAAGTAGATAAAGAACAACAAATACTAATAACGTTCCATGACTTGGTTGTCCATAAAACAGGGAAATGAACCTGGAATACACAACAAAATATAAATGAATCCTGTTTGAAATGAGAATCTCTTTGGTATCTACGAGCTGCAATTCCCACATTCAACCAACTAGTAGCAAACACGAGCAACAAAAGAGAGAAGATTGAGACGAGGCACTCAAATAAAGGCTGTCCACATTCATTGTTTGTCCTCAGGTATATGAAGAAAGGATCAGATAAAATTTAAAATCATGAATTGTGTTATCTCCTAACTTTTGCTTTGACATCAAAGACGTTGAAGACATCCCTTCAAAAAAAAGTACTTGAAAAACAAATGCAAATTTTCCGAATCTCATATTTCGTAACTGTGATTAATTTCTGCATTTTTAAATACGAGTATAGTGGCATTGAAATTTTGAACAACCTCATAACACCTTATACATTCCTCAATGAGGTTGTTGTATTCCATAAAAGCTGCTACACCTTTCTCTTGAGGAACTTATTGGCTTCCACGGACCTACAATCTTGGGTGAAGTCAAGAAGATTAGCTATGCATATCTTCTGGGGTTTCAGAAGCCTCTTTGTGATGCGGTAATTGTGATGTTTTGTGTTGTGGTGATGTTTTGTCGTAGGGATTGTGATGTTTTGTGTTGCGGTTACTTTGATGTTTTGCAGTGCAGTGATCGTGATGTGTTGCGATGATCATGATGCTGTGTGATGCGGTTTTTGCATTGCTTCTGATGGAGCTTGTGTGGTGCTTTGAGTCACAGTCTTTGTGATGCTTTAGATTTGGCCTAATTTGTACAAATGCAGTAGTTTGTTTATTAGTTTTTGTTATTAAAAACGCAGGCAAGAGAGTCTAACGCACCAGAATTAACTTAGTACTTCACAAAACAATCGGAGGTGATGAAGTTACTCTGGTAAATTCTGCAAATTTTCTGAGAAATAAAGATTCAATCTTTTGAAAAATATCATTCTATAAATGTAGTAGATGACTTACAGTAATTTCAGAAGTTTGCTTCTTATGGCTAAAGTGTATCACACATTTCTAAAGCTAGGTGCATGCAGCCACATAACAGTAGTAACTCTAAATAACAGAAAATGGTAAAAAGGAAGTGTAACGGAATTTCTATTCCTCTTGATTGGGCTAGGAAGAAAAACTACGCACTAAATGTGATATTTGTTCATAGAAAATACAGAATGGAAGATTTTGCAGGTCCACTCATCATCTTGTTAATGCAGAGAGCATGTAGCCGTCCAGTCAGAACAGGAATTCCTAATTACACTAACTAGGCTGGGGAACCAATCAAACCGGCTTATTGGTAGCTTCAGGGCAGACCAAAATGACTTATACAGAGCCACTATTGTTGCATACAGCACTGATGTTCAATAATCGCAGCTTTTGATGTTACAGTCAGTACAGTCGTTGACTCTGATGCTCCCAGCGTAGCCTCGTCAATATGCGTTAGTGCTGATGCATCGCCGCCGTATAAACCATTGCGCAACTGATGCGGTGTTCTGCAGCGCTGTAGTTTCTGATTTACTGCAATACAATTGATGCAGAGTGTTCCACTGCAGCGTTGCAGGTGTTAGATTTGCCATATCGCAACAGATAGGAATAATGCAGAATTAATCTGACGTATTAATTAATACGTTGAACTGCACGTGCATTTCGTATCAATCTTGGCCTGCCAAAGCAATCTTTGTCTGGTTTTGAGGCGAAATCTCTGAATCTTGAAATCATTGTGATAATGCAATGTTTGGAAGGTCTTTGTTGATTAAATGTTCTTACGAAGTATCTATGACTGCAAATAACGATCCATTGCGGGAAATAAAACTTTCTACTATCTTTGGTCGTTGGTCCTAGTTGTATTTCGGCATCTTTGGGATACGTTAATTGTGTAAATTTTGATCACAAAATACACTTCAAATCTGTATTATTATTTTTGGGTAAAACTTCGTTTTTTCTTTCACTTCATATGTAACGTATTTTTATAGCTGTATTAGATGTCGTGCAATAAATGCAAAAAGTGGTAGAAGTAATTATTGCACAGCTTGTTATTTGTTAAACTGGAGGTATTGAAATACGTGAATCAGAGTCGGTAGACTAGTGTCATTATTTCATTCACCTATCTGGAAATAATAAATTTTTCACAACTAAAAACTGGTGGCCTGAGTACTTTGAATTTATGCCAGCCAATGGAGCTAGGTTTCTCAAACCTTGTTCTGAAATAGTTTTAAATTTAGCTTTCTCGTTTCTCTAGACTTTACATGAGACTTTAAACTCAACTGAGACATAGTCTACTCATAGAAAATACTCCAAAGGGCGCTTTAAAATTCATGCTACATTTTTTTGAGATCTTAAATGGCGCACCTAAGACTGGATTATTTTTATTTTCCTAAATATTTAAATGAATTTGCATATTTTTTCAGTTAGCACCGTAAAATTTCAGTTTAAATATGTGATTCTTATTTGGAGATAGATAGGTAGAACAAAAATGATGAATTATTGTGAAACCTAATTAGCCTGAAGAGTCTCATATGAAAATTTTAGCTACTGCGTATATGGCAAAAACTTTCAGAATTTATCTTTCTCCCTCCTGCTCAATCAAGCAGTTCGAGGAGACTGGCCGTCTCCGAGATCAAATAACGAGAAGGCGTCCTAAGTCTACCACGACGCCAAGGCTCAGGTAACTTATAGGTTTCAGAGCTACTGAGAGTCCACGGAGGTCCAAAAGATTAATGGCAGCGGAGCTTAGGATTGCGAAAGTAATGGCAATATGACTAGCAGTGCGAGACTTGGGAACCTTGTTGCAACGAAGAGTTGATCATAGCCTACTGGTTTTCTCGAGGTAAGAAGGCTTACGGACAATTAGGCATTGCTTCAATGGTCCTTAGCTCACAGAGTAGGTGGTGTTTATTACTAATAGAAAGATATTGTACGTTTAAAAAATTATGGATCTGTGATTGATGTGATTCTTTAACGTAATTTTGAATAATGACTAGGAGACTTCCCAACGGTTAATATAGTCAAAGCTTTCATGAGATAGAGCGAAGAAAACTAGAGCCGTGCTCGTCCCAGAATGAAGCCATTATCAAAGTTGTAAGCTGTGGATACATTCTGGACAGCAAAGTAAAATATTCGAGGCAATAGATGTCTGACGATGGACCACATCTCTTTCAACGAGAGATTACGCATCCACCCATACAATCAAAGGGTCTTCGAGTTTGCTCTAGACATATCCCACATTTCTTACCGGAAGAAAGAGTGCCCAAAGTCGAGCCCAGACCTGTACCTAGGGGAATTTTGTAGGAGGTCAATCATGGAGACCATTGCTTATCGATCAGCTGCTGCTCTGAAAGGTTCTTTGGAACGAGAATAGGCTAAATTTTACTCGGAAATTCCGTGTTGCAGAGAAGGAAGTGCCTGCGAGACTTAATGCCTTATTTTGAACACGAGAAGTATTTACTTGAAAATTATTGATGCCCACGTTTGTACTAAATCGAAACGCTTCTATATGCATTGGAAAAAATGAAAATAAATATTTATTTGCTGCTGAACTTTTAAATACGTTGTAGCTGTAAAGTACGAATATCTCCCGTATAAGTTTAAGTACTGAAGAATTAATCGTAAAACACGTTCCTTTGCTCAGAAGAATAATTTAGTTGCATTATTTTTTATGTGTTAGGCTAACATGCTGGTAAATAAGCACAAAGTTATGGAGTTCATTCATAGAAAATTTATCCAGAGGTATATTTTCTGTATCATTCTTCTATACACTATATTTATTGGAATGCCATATATTAAAATTTTATAATAAAGTTGGTTTCAACTAAAATTATAATTTTACTTGAGTTTGCCAATACCTTACTTACGAATAATGTATATACAAAGTTTTTTGTCCATATGGATCAAGTTGGCCGATTGAGTTTTCATCTAATCTTCAATTAGCATACATTTTTTCAATCTATTTCACTAATTTAATTTTTCGATGACAGAAGACGGAGGAACCAGACAGAAATATGATAAAATTCTTTTTCATAGTTACTGTCTTGGCCTTTGTCTAGGAAAAACATTTTTTATAATGATAATGTCGTTTACAGCTTTTCAAAATTGTATCATAATTGACTATAGAAGCGCATGCGAGTGGAAGCTTTTGATTTATTCTCAATCCACAACTATCTCTATCCAGGGAAAGTTCTTAACACAAAGTAAAGCGATTGATTTATACCCGTGTAGGTAAATTTGAGATAACTATGGTCTCTGAAATCGGATGGATAGATTTGTACTGAGTTCCTCACTAATTTGCAGGGACAAAAGTAAAGTGGAGCTGAGAGGTTCAAACGACAAAAGACCTTGGTATGAAAGTTATTGGGGGTAAAAGAAGGCAAGTCATTCATTTCACAAGCTTCTCAGTGTTGGCTGTAAAGATTACGGTTACGCGCGGCTTGTAATTATGAGTAATTTTCTTCATACTTGGAAACCAACATCAACAAAGTGCCCGAAATATTTGTACTAATGCGCCAGAGCGCTGCGTGATTCCGAGTTACAGGCTGTAATTAGAGAGATAGTATTACACACTTTATAAAGAGCCCTGAGTTAGCATGTAACAGATCTTATGATATTCATTGATTAAATGTTTCTGTTACCTTTCCGTGTCGAGCAAAGCAAATATTAACTATCAAAAAGATAAAGATAGAAACTTACAAATCCGTATTTTTTGGGGAGAGGAATCATCAAACTCACATACTTTGCTTAGATAAAAACTGATAGGAGCGTTGATAGTATAGCCAATCTTGACGGCAGGCTTTCATTTAACTTCAGCACCATGCAATTATTAAGTGACTATTATTTTCTGTGTGGAAGTGGATGCGGAAGTAAATTATTCAATTTTGTAATGCTACTTTATCCTTCAGCATGTTCTAGTATGATATTTTCACTCTGCATCTGAACAATTTCCTGCTGAAGTAGTATGTTGGGCAGCATCATGAATTCTTTTTCACGTGATGCAGGATGTTGTGATTAGTATACTTAGCGGCTCATGATTAAAAGGACAGCTTTTCGTATTCTGCATATAAAGACATGATGGAAATTGTTAAGATAAATATGAACCGTGAAAAAATTCTACATTTAATCTCAATCTACTGCAGAGGAAAAATTATCCTTTTTGATTTCTGGATTGCACTCACGGAAAACTTTAACTATATTTTCATCAATGGCCCAGTTTTCACTTTTCCAGAAAATATATACGAATTGTACTTCAATAGTTTCCATTCTGCATCTCCAAAGGGTTCAGTTGGGGCAAAACTCTACCGGGATATGAGAATAAATCGGAAAACAAACGGCAATTCCATCAATTACGTTGATCAGATTTACACCATCGAGATAAGTTAGCTTAGACACAGCTGGAAATTGAAACAGGATTAACTATTGGGTTTTAAATTTCACTCAACTCTCTGGGACTTCAGCACACGATGTTACCAGTTGGCAACTCAGTGAATTAAGTGAATCGATTTCTTTTCAGGTCCATTGTTGAGGTGACAGAAAGAAATTGCTTTTCGAATTCTATAAAAAAAATACATGACAGAGGTTGCTAAGATAACTATAAAACATTAAAAAATTCTGCACTCAATTTCTATGCTATTTAATTTTACAGTAGCGATATAAGTAACTGAGGTATATTCCTGCAAAATTTTGAAAGTAAATATGGGTTAGAAGTTTTTCCCTCATTACAAGTAAACTCTTTTTTCACCCGTCTAATGTGCATAGACTTCAACTTCATTGCTTCATACACCAACTAAAACCACTTTTTTGAAATGCAGACAACATGAAAAGCAAGGGTTTCAATTTACCTCCTACATCAAAAAAAATGTTTTGCTTTGCTTATACAGACTGACATGATTGAAGCTATCTTGGTTCTATTCGAACGAAACTTCATGAACCCACGTGGTCTCAGTTTTTGGAAACTGATCGCATGACCTGTATGAGAACTGGATAAAAAGAGTTAGAGTTACTCAGAGGTCAATTTTCTAGTGCGTGTTTTGTGTTTGAAATCCTGAATTATGAGGATATATTCAGGATATTAACGTTCAGTTCATATCGAGTAAATCAGCCGCGCTTTAAACCGAAAAATTATAACTATTTAATACGATTGCTAATGAGCACTTTATGTGTCTTTCTCTCATGGTCATATCCTTCAAGAGCCCCGAAAATTATTCAAACGTCCACACGCTCTAATGCTGTTGAGATTTCTTAGCTCTAATAAAGAGACAAGTTATGATAATTTTTCATCAATTCTATTGGCTAAAATTGGGTGAAAAATTGAAATGCACGTGTCTGTAATTTAGTTTTTACTGCCGCTCTGTATCCGGAAGTGTTGAAGGGAGTGCAGCATAATGATTCTATCTGGTTTTAGATATCCAGATACACTTGTAAAAAACCGGCATTATGAGTTAGGGCGGTGTTTGTTCACCAGTAGCCTTTAGCAAGATTTTATACTCCATAAACAAACATAAATCAAAAATTTCTAGTAAAACGAGCTTATCTAACCTTCAACATATAGCAAGTTATGTATCCTTAAAGCTTACGTTATATAGCGTCAATTACAATAAAACAGCTGAAATTTACCGTCATCCAAGAATTTTTATGCACAGGATGCTGCAACTTGCACAATTTTCTCTGTTGCCGTCTTTTCAATATTTATTTAAATATGGTAGCTAGCAGGAAAAGAGCTTTGCAAGAATGTTAGATATTATATAACATAAATTGTAATTTTTACACATTCCATGCTTCGTCTAGGACGAGAAAATTCACAAATTTAGATTTTTCTCTCAATCAGCCTTCTTGGAGATTTTCTGAAGACGCAAGTGCGTCTTTGTTCTTCAAAACTGCATCCAGCGTCATTTTCAAGGGAGGAAATTGCTTCTGGAACGACATTCGCTGGAATTTAACTGACCACAAACGCACTCCGCCCCATTCACGCTCGCGTCCATCAGATTTTGGTTTTCTCGTCGACTCAACTTCAATAGAATCCAAGAAGAATTGTTACCTTGAAGTTAGCTCAGCAGGTCCGGCGAAACACTGATGGTTTAAGCCGCTGTAACAAAGAGAATTTCAGCAAAAACTATTTTCTATTGGTAATCATACTGTGCCTTGTTGAGAATGACGAAGCTAAGTGACAGATGTGAGATTAAAAATTGTATGAAGATGACATTTCAATTTCTTCACGGGAGAACTAAAACGGAATTCAAATCTATTGTTAATGAATGACCGTGTTGATAAATTCCACTTACAAAGATGATGTCCTTTTTAACTATAGTTCTGAGGAAAAGGTTAATGATAACATGGTTTAACAACTGGCTCACCGTTTCTATACAGGATTTTTCGTTACCAGTTTTAAAGTATGATCCAAATCACAGAGCTCAGAAGCATATGATGAATATGTAGTTTCATGTAAATAATAAAAAAGAGTCAATTTATTTGAAAGATCGAATTAATTATTCCTCTAGGTATAGAAGATAAAGAAGAAATGTTAAAAAATAAAGAAAAATTAAGATCATTTAAATTAATAGATGAGTTCTATAACACCGGCATGCTGATGGTTGAAGTATTGGCATGCAACTTCTTTCATCATCAATGAAGTCTCTTCATGATGTGTCTCGTTCAGAAATCTGTCAAGATGATGGCTCTGAAAACTTATTGGTAATTGTCTAGCGTTGAACTATATTTTTATTAACTATTAAGAGTCATCCAGAAAATGAAAATAAAAATAAAAGTAAGCCATTTCTAGCAATGGTCAAATGTAGGAGAAAATCGTCAAAGGACGATAAAAATTTTCAGAAGTACGAGTAAATTGTCGACTCTCCTACCTGGCAGCACAATGGATCCTTGTATCCGCAAGCAAGTAATTTTGTGAAACTTGTGAAACACAAGGAACTTTCAATTGGTTTACTGAATTCGAAATAAAGACAATTCGTTTAGATTGCGTACTGAGCTGAATGACTGTTGCGCACAAGATTGTTTACAGTGTGAAGTGAAGTGATTGGTGCTCGCAATAACTGGGTTTGCTGGAATGAACTGCTTCTCCTTCTAACGAGAAACAGTAACTCTACTTTCCTAAATACATTGCTCTACTTTTCTAATCATACATTCGTGTTCGAATGCATCAGTTCTAATGATATTCTGCTTGAGTCCTTCAGAAATAAATGCACAGGTGAAGTTTCATGTAGTACAAAAAAGTATGAGCGCTTCCTGAATGATTTATAGCAGTCAAAGGGATGTTCTGCATTGCTTTAGAATGTGTGGGAAATTGTATTAAAACTATTTCGTTCTTGATTTTCTGTGTAAATAAACAAGTAATAGGTAGGTGAATCAACTATTATTAGACATTCCCTCGGTTATTTCAAAGAATAATAGTTAGCTTTGTACGTAAAAAATAATTTGTCGTGTTTTCGAGAACACGCGGTAAAAAAAACGCTTGCCCGTATCAGATTTCGTGTTAGTAAATGATTAAATGTCTGAAGAAGAAAGAAGTGAGTTTGAGGAAACCAAAGCTTTATTAAATTTCTCTGATTCCAGTGCTTTTCCAGCTAATTAAAGCCTCCACACGCACCCAGAAGCTCCTTCACAGCAGCATTGTGTTCGGCTCTTTTGGCCGTATAATTTCAACCACTTCTTTATCCTCAAACAAAAGCAATTCAATCTTTTAAAATTAGTTGAAAAGTCTGTGAAATTTCAATATGAAAGCGACCATGTGTCCTGGTGGCTATGTCGCACCTTTATATGAATACTCGTACAGTACTGCTTGTAAAGTTAGACGCCTGCTGGAAAACTGCTTCCATGTTCGTCTCACTCCTGCACACGGTATGGTGGCCACAGACTTAACAGCTCACAGATATAATAGCTTTATGTCTCATGAAATGTAGTGACTTATAAACGCGATTGCATCTTCTCTCATTTTATAAACGTTTCAGCAAAATGATAATTTATGACGTAGACTTTTGAAGTTTAGCTTAGCCCAATGTCCTGCATTGCTACAATGCGGGTAAGACTCATCATTTGCATTTTCTAAAGTTCTGTGAACATATATAAAGCATTAATTTCATATTATTGACACTATCGAAAAAATGACTCACGCAAACGTTGAACGACATCAGGCCATGAGTTATCGCAGCTTCATGTTACTGCAAGGCATCTCATTTTCACTAGACAATGTCATCGTCGAATGGGAATACATTTTTGTCCGTTAACCATTCATAAAGAACTTAAGAGCAGCGAAACCAAGTGCTAACATTTCGTCCCGTGAGCAACATTGCTGTGTTTTATTCGCTTGCTGTGGCTCTGTAATTAATTAGGAGAGTCAAGTGGGAGTGTCACTCTCAGTGATGCCTGCAACTCATGGGCAGACCGAGTCGTGCTCCGACGCTGACATCAGCTTTAGGCCTTATTAACGGAGCCTTTGTTTATTCAAATTTTTATGCTACATTTCATGAAATTATGAGCACATGCATGATAAACGTGTTGCGCTAGTGGAGAAAGTGAACCATGAATGAAACACTCAAGACGACTCTGCTAACCCTATCGACTAAATTCTGTATTTGATGTAGAATACACGAATGAATTTCGGTTGTTGTGTTTTTACGTGACAAACTTCAAACAAAGCCTACTAGACTCTTTTCGTTCTTTTATAACAGGTAGAGTTCAAGTTCCTATGACTGAGCTAGTTAATCCTTGATCTCAGGCTAGAAAATTTTCCACTAGGCAAAAAAACTGATTCACGCACGTGAACATATTCTATTTCATTAGTTCAACTGTGTCTCATTTATGCATCAGATCATTCACACACCAGGAATGCTCGCTGGCTTCTGCACTGACGAAATAATCCCTGACTATTCGACTTGCAAATGATCTACCTGGGATTTTATTTACTGTTTTGAAAACCAATTCACAGAGTAAATGAAATCAAAAATAGCTTAGTAAAGCTTAATTTTATACCAGTATCGGAATAAAAACATGTACATGCACATAATACAAATATACTATTTGTATGTTGGTCAAAAAATTCCTGTACAACCCATGTAAGAACACATGATTTTCTAACGGTGATAAAATCGTCATCCAGTGTTTCCAAAAATGCAATTAACACGTGTTGTGAATGTCAATTTAATACGCTCCATTTATATTAAAATTGATCTTAATTATATAACATTGCCATAAATATACATCCCATTGTAGTTATTATCCCCACCTTGGTGTTTCTTCTCTCTCAAAAAGTTTTGTATAAATTAAAGTGACATCTCAGTTCACGTTAAGTGAAATTTGATGTGAATGAACCAGGAATGTAATAGTAATAATAATGAGCGCTGAACGTCAATCTTTGTAATTGTGAATGATTGTTTGTACTTTGTAATTGCGAATACTGCTCTAATGTGCAAACTGACGCCTATTGTTGCAGAGATAACAATTTTCTACTTCTTTGAAACAATTTAGTTTATTCTCAAGAAAACAAAGCCTTTTAGAGAAGTTGAAGAATCCTTTAGGAAAAAACGTGAATTTTTAACCCTGCTTGCAAGGTCTGCATAAAGTAACGAACTATAAACCGCAATACTCTTATCTCGACTCTCCATTTTATAGGAAAGTACGAAGTTTAGAGAACTTTTAAGAGTTTCCACTTACTTTTAAACTTTTGAATATGCAACTCGTAATTCAAAACTTTCCGTGGAGTTTCCTGATGCAGTCCCATGGAGAACTTACGGACCTAACCTTACGAGGTCGAACTCCAGTAAGCGACATTCAGCGGAAATGTCAACAGAGCTCAAGTTCCGACAGAGGTCACAGAAGCCTGCGAACTATGATGAAAATCATTGACTTTGTTAACGAAATGCGTTCGCTGAACTTCAATACACGTTTGCACTGCAGTGGTACTGGTTCACGTGCTAACATCTCACCGCCTCAAAGTTTACGCATCTACGATGTTCATTCATCCGCTGAAGGGGTTCGTTTCCTCCCATTTTTGCCGTTTCGTCAAGATTCGGCGAGCTGTGGTGACGCTGAGGTCACCAGTCCTTGTCCTCTACACTTGTCACTCTGGAGGGCCGTCCGCTGTGACTCCATGTGTAGGAGAGTCACCGCTCTTTGCCTCCTTCTGTTGCTCTGTGCTTCGCAAGCTATGGCTACCAGGTGAGTAATTA
This sequence comes from Trinorchestia longiramus, assembly GCA_006783055.1. Taxonomy (NCBI): domain Eukaryota; kingdom Metazoa; phylum Arthropoda; class Malacostraca; order Amphipoda; family Talitridae; genus Trinorchestia; species Trinorchestia longiramus. Next base: position 38,436 of record VCRD01000150.1, read on the forward strand.
AGCTATTATAGTGAATGATCATTGATCGAATGTGTGAAAGTAATCAAATTTTAATTATAACACATTAATTTTTTCCTTTTTCCGCAGCAGTAGTATATTGTAGCTTCAGAGAGCTATGTATTGATTAGCCTCATTTGTAAAATCATGATTATGATTGAATAGCCGTTGCCTAAGGTATTCTTTTTTTAAGACCTTGTTACAATTGCTTTTTCTGATATTCAGAGCCAATTTATTGACATCGGTCATATGTAGCAGACACCAGTGATTTATATAATGTCTAAAGTGAATCGCTGAACTCTTGTCACGCCCGAATTTCCCTATTGCAAATTTAATTATCCATTCTCTTATTTTTTGAGCCACCCAGCACAATAACAGCAGCCGAATAACTCATCTTTACGAATTATACCGTCCTCTAAGTTGGTTGACTAATTGTTCAATAACATCATTAGAAAGCCGCATCTTGAGCTTCTTGATAATTTGTCCGAGATAATGAATAAGAAACTCTCAGAATTGATTTCGAGATTGTGTTTTAATGTTCAGCTTAATGAACATAACATGCACCACCTACGCATGACCATAATATGATGCAAAAGTAAAATACACTTCTATGAAATCACCAGAAACTTCACATGCCGTATATACATTGGTTCATACATCGTATCCTTGTGTACATGCAGAACACACGCGTATTCCACATTAATCTCTTGTTTTGAAATTTCCTAACTGTGCTTAGTTTGTGAATGTGTCTCATTATTGAAAATTCGACTCGAAAGGAAAATTATTTTTACCGCAGAAAAACTTTAATCATCCTAAATTTTAGCATCGAAAATTGTAAGGTTCAATTCTAACTGAGTTGCACGTGTGCAAACGTAACTCACCGTAACTTACCGTAATTCACAACTCATCGTAACTTGCCGTAACTTACCGTAACTCTCTGTAATTCACCGTCTTACCATAACTCGCCGTAACTCACCAAAACATCTAACAAGGCAGCATCCATGTACCATTGGCTTGCTGAATGCTGCTTGAGGCGTCAGCACGCTACAGCTTCCCTCAACTCAATGGAATGTTTCCTTTGGGTCGGCGAACACAATTAGGTAATGGAAAGCAAGAATTTCAACGAAAATTTCCCTCCGGCGAACAACGGACGGTTTCCTTGAAAGCCACTTTCTTTTTAGTCCTTCACGAAATACCTTGATTCTGTTAGTTCAGCACTTGTTAAATCGCAACATCTAAGAATTTTCAAGAACCGCACTTCGCTGGGGGATAAGCTGTGCGGCAACGTTTCTCTGTTTAGTTCCAAGAAATTGTAGTCTTAGAATTGTTATTTAATGGCGTTGAAACGAAACTAAAATGACATTAAATGAAGCAGCGGCGCACCTGATCATTCTTCGCTTAAAAAGAGCCTCCAGAATTGTCGAGTGCACTGTTTCTTTTTCTACAGGGGCTCAGTGAGAGATGGCTTCTGAGCGAAGACTTAATGCTTAAAAAAAGCACCCATTCAGTAGAAAATTGGCTGAAATTTGTCTCTAAGTGGGCAGACATTCATTTCAGTAGAGAACGGCCGGCGGGAAGTGAAGTTAAAAAATGATAGCACAGGATGGTCTAGGAGATTCTGTGTTAGAATAACGTAGCTCAAATGTGCAACACAAGATACACTCCGAGGAAGGGAAGTATTGTTTATATTTTTTCCTCTCTTAACCCTATAGGGCAGGGTGGGATACTAAGTAACCCACCAATTTAGCTACATTTACCCCATTTTTACCCTCAAATCTCGTGCCTCACAGGGTTAAAAAAGTAACTAATGGTTTCAGCCAGTGCAGTGTTAATATTAATAGAATCTACTATTTCTTTTATTCAAGCTTGTGTTTTCAGGGTCTTAATTATTTCATTATTTAATGCCACAAGTTGGCAACATATTAAAGGACTTATAGTAAGTGTTTATTTGAGAATGCAGGAGCGTATTACCATGTGTCATGCATTGTTTGATTCACATCTTGCTTGTATATTCAAGTGTTTTACGTTATATAAAAATCGACATCAATTTAGGTTAAGCATTGAACTTGACCTTCGATAAAAACATAAAAATATCTAATAAAACCTAGATATCATCAATCATAAATATTATTTCCGTTAATGTGTGTGATATAGCTTGATTCAATTTAAATCGTTAACTACTATGAGTAAGGTGAAACAAACGATGAAGACAACTGTGGAGTAAAAAGCCAGCAGTAGCAGCAACCGAGAGGGATCCATAAGCACAGTGGACGAAATGATTTAGGCGAGTAGTTGTGTTTATCCCAAAAATTTTGATCCAAAAGAGCGTACCTAGAATGGGAATTTGATCTGCAAGAGTACAGAGGTTGTGGAAAGGAATAATGAGGTCTAGAGATTGTATTGTATTGTATTGATAGATTGTATTGTTGATGCGTGGTAAAATTCTCCGCATGAATATGAAATTAAATTGCTGACTTTTTCCTTTTATAATCATACATTGAGATTTGACATGTACCACTGCTTTCAGAACTGCTCTTTTTACAATATAGAACAGAAGTTCTGATTAATTTATTAAACCTTATTCATGGGTAGAGATGTAAAGGGATAGGAGCACCAGCTTACTACATGATCTAATCTGACGTGAGATAAACATATACTATATTTCGTTTGTGACCCGACACCGGAATGAACTAAGAATTAACTACTGTTTATTTACTAAATTAGGTAGAGCTCCTTCATGCTACGTAAAGATTTCCTGCTGGTATGTTATCAGGATAGAAAACCCACTCTCGACCGAGAAGTTATATGAAGAACTCCAAAATCCTTTACGGCTCAGAAGTAAGCACACCTGTGCAGGTCCCATGTGAATCTGCGAGCGTGTGTAGTGTACCGACCACATGTTAGGCTGCTGAAGAGTCATAGAAGAGTTGGTGTCCGCACAATATTGCCGTCATCCGTCTCTGCAACGGGAAGTTGCCCCACATCACTGACCGCTTCCAAACCAGTCGGCAGCAGCGAAACCTTTTCTTCCTGCGGCCAGTCGCTGTAACGTCGCGTCAGGATCTCCGGGGCTAAAAACCGTTGCCTTCTTCAGTTCGGGCTCTTGAAGACTCTCCAAATTTATTGTAGCAATAAAATCAGAGCGTGTTCTCTTCTTAAAGAAATTAACGACTACAACGCGAAGCAATGATGACCGAAAGAAGTTAAACGACGCCGTTATTCGTGATTTGTGAGACTGATAACTGGCGTTAGGCACTCTTGAAAATCGTTCAACTCAGATAATTTGTTATCTATGCTAAAATTTTGTGGCATAAACAGTGTAAATAACTCAATCTCCTTGCGAAACAATGATGAAACGAATACTTCTGGCAATGAATTGCATACAAGTGACATAACTTGCATGTATATTAATACTTCCAAGCATGAAAAATATACTAGGGAATTCGTAACGCTAGTGTTATAATTATTAGAATAGAATAGAATAGAATAGAATAGAATGAGGCTATAGAAACGAACCTTCTAGCCCATTCTTGGGTCGGATAATTACTTCGATAATTATTCTGTTGTTTTACCCAAGTCCCATGCCGTATTTCTAGCCGCGTCAACCATGTCGGTAGCGGGATTCGAACCCGGGTCTTCCCGCTCGCAAGCAGATTCGCTCACCAGTCGACCAAGCTGGTGATAACCAGTCGACCAAGCTGGTGATAACCAGTCGACCAAGCTGGTGATGGGGAATATAAGGATATGATAGGATCTGTTGTTGCGCGATATCAGTTTTGCTAGAACAGCATTAAAATGATTAATGAAATCCTTCTAAATTTTGGTTATTTATTTACGACTGGTGTTTTGCATGTTGTTTCGTCATCCGTGTCCTTACACAAAATATTCATGAAAACAGCGATTTTTAAAGTTCAGTAATAGGTCTATGTGACATCATAAGAAAAGAATCTACTATTATAATACATATATCTTCAATGGAAACTTATTCAGTGGAAATAGGATTCGTAAAACTACTTGCATGCCTGTAGTAACACTGGGTGTATTTTGATAGTTAGCGACAGAAGTAGACACTTTTCTATAAATTCGATTCAAATAGATTCGATCACAATAATTAATTGCTGGCTGAACTATTTTCACTCATTTAGAACACTAGAAATAATGAAGAAGTAGAAATTATCGAATGGTAACTTTAAAGGCTATTTTCCTTTATTTACCTAACAGAAATATGTTCAATTTATTAATTCAAAAGAATTTTAAGATGCACTGGTAAAAATTTCTTTAATATTAATTTACAATTTCGAAAATTTTCAGCAATAATTATTTAATTACAGAAACTATTCAGGCAATGCTGTCTTATGCAATAATGAGGAAGTACAAGAAATCTAAATATTCAATGACAACGAGGATCACGCCCTGCATGACTCTTAACTAAACTGAACAGCAAATGAAACTCAGATACTGCGGCACGTAATTTCCAAACGAAAAGTTCAACTGCTTTAAACTCAAGTTGGTTTGGTGCAGCGTCGCAGAGACCTGACTCACTGTTCATTTCAATATTTCTACATGGCACCATAAGAAACTTCTAGTTAAAGTTTCAGCAGCAGGTTTCTGAAAAGAACTGATGATATTACGAAAATAAATTCAACAGCAGATATCTTAAAAATGATATTAGATGAGAAATAAGACGAGATAAAAGATTTCTTTCGAAAACTCAACTACTCAAAGAGAGCTGCAGCACTCAAACAAGTCAATTTGGATACTGTATTAATGCACACGAATGCGTCGCTGTTAAGACACTCATTGAAAAGGTAAAACAGAAATTTAGAGAATACTTGTAAAGGTGTGCGCCTGTTTTTGGTACGCTTGTTAGGACTGAAAATTATAACTCACCCACCATGGCATGGTCGAAGAATGCGCACTTTCATGCTAAACCCCACTTTAATAAACTCGATTAAAAAAATCGTAATTGATATTCAGAATATTAATATATTGCATTTAATATTTTAGTTGTCATACTTATAAAAACGTTTAGCAATTAATTGCAATAATCGTTGAAGCAATTAAGGCTGAGTTGGTGTATCTAAAAACGATATACTGCATTAAAAACGACATTAATATGTCTCCATAAGATCAGTGTGTTACCATTGTTTTTCTTATAATATGTTTTCCAGAGAGGTACTTAATCTCTGGCCAACTGGCAGCCGCTGTGGTTGCCAATACAGGTTGTTAGCGACACGAGCGAAGATTTACGAGCGGTCCGAGAATTCGCCTCATGTCTTCAGAACGACTCACTCTCAGAGCCTGAGTCCATGTTGTCCGATGTTGTTGTGAGGGAACAGAAGGTCCTTAATGAGGAAACCAGAAGAGCTTTGGAGTTTTTACACTGAGGTGTGACACACCCTCTCAAAAGCTGTGGATAGGGAAGGGAAGAGGGTAAGGTTCACAACGTGAAAATAATGAGAACGTTGTAGTTTTTAAACGGAGGTGTAAACGCAACTCATGTTGAACAAATAAGCCTTTGAAATACATTAAATACGATTATTGGATAATCCGTGAGAAGACTGTGTAACATTCAAAACAAAATCGACTTATAATGATATATGAATTTATTTGTCATAATGAGGTGACAAATCAAAAGATACTCTTTGTTTCCAGTGCCTATCTTAATGTTCCCCTTTTATGTTTCTGATGACAATAGAATCAATTTTGGAAAAACATGTACTTCCACTACCGACCAAAGTTCCTTCGTCAATGAAGTTCAGGTGACACATCATCAATCATTTTTCAGTCGCTTTATATGTTACAATAACAAGGTATAAAGTGAGTCCATCGATTATTTTCTTACCTTTAATTACATGTTTTGATAGCCAAGCTCGATGTGCCCTCTAGCTCATAAGGTCATTTTACCCGTATTTTTTATTAATTTAGGTGAAAGTGAACTTCACAACATTTTATTCTCTTCCAAGGTGTCTGGACTACCACCTGTAGAGCAAGCTCTCATTGTGTTACACTATCTGTTCTATCTCGCTTGAAGCATCACTATTTCTCTTAAGATGTTAACATTAAGAATTTAAAACCTAATGTATATATATGCTCTATCAGAAATACACTCAATTTATTTATTTTATCTATTTATTTCGAGTTACTACGCTTGCTGATTATTTATTTTATTGGTTGCAGAGAGCAGTCGGGCGAAGGCGCGCTTGAGTTTAAAGACATCCTGCCTTCAGATCCCCGCACCTACGACAAGATGACACCTCCGAGGGAGGAGGGTCAGCCTACCATCGTGTACTTCCACGTCACCGTCATGAGTCTGGACTCCATTGATGAGAGTTCTATGGTACGCAGACACCATGAGTTTCAATGCTGATGATAGTTATAAAAGAATCCAAGACTCGTCCACGAGAAAAATGATCATTCTGTATAAATGAATTAACGCTAATTGTCTCAATATTTTATACCTTTATTTTAACTGAGTTCAAACCTGATATACTCATATATAATATTATACATGTCCTAATGAGATTTAGTTCGATGCTGCATTCCTTTTAGACAAGGACACAGTGAGCTGATCTAAACAATCTAGAAAGAAAACCAGAATCAAGTCAACATTTTATATATAGAGCCTTAATGATGGCCACAGAAAAATGAATCTTAAAAGCATTTAATTCATGTCTTACTTCTTGAATCTTGACTGTGTTCAAATAAGAATTTAAAGGCAGCAAAGAGAGAAATATCACATTGTATTCAAAACATATCACATAACAACATTCAGATCTTATTTAAAAATTAGTTGCTGTAGAAGCAGTGGAAAATTAAATTACGAGTTAACTATTTTGAGCGCGTGTGTGCCTTGCAATTTCATGGGAGGGTACTTTATCTTGTGAACGCAAGAAGTCTAACAGAATCCATTCAACACATGCTTAGTATGGGGATGAAATTTCAATTGAACGCCCTAATTATTTGGTGCTCATTTTATGATAAAAAGCGGCAAGAACCAAGTTGGAATCTTAGCTACCTATGCATGGATGGATTACTGATTTTGTTATTGAGCATGTTCAAAAAATTCCAATTTTGGTTAATTGTGGTGCATGCTTAAACCCTCGCTTGTACTTGCTCTGGAAGCTACGTCTTGACTAGGGAGTTAGCGTATTCAGCATTTCAGATATTTTTACCTAAGTGCTCGTTGGCAAAAGATCTTCATGATGCTGGTATTAATGTACAAAGGCCTTAGCAATGAATTTGTAAGTTCTTATCAGGGTTCTTTAATAAATCAGCTTCAGATTCACAAGCTACATCATTCAATCGTCTCTCGAATTCTCTTTTGGGTGTTTATTTTTCTACACATCAACGTATAGAAGGACCAGAGACAGTAAATGTTAGGATTTTTAGAAATACAATTTTATTACTTGGCTTCAGAACAATACCCTCCACAACTCCTAATGGAGTAATATATTCAAGTTTTAAACTTATGTGACGTAGTTGCGTGCTTTCTCCACGCACGGCAGGCACGATCACATGCACCTCCAAATACGACATTGCTTCTATCAGAACTTATCGATGAAGATTGCAGTGAAGGTCTTTGTGCTACCCACAAATATTACGGCGTCGTAAAGTTGTTTACGGCTGCCTTCTGCGATTATGAGGAGCCCCATCAGTTTCACGACTGCCCTTCTTTACCTAAAAATCGGATCATACTTCGGAAATGAAATCATTTCGATCATCGTCAGGATTGTGCTTCTTTCTCGAGGGATACTTTACTCCCACAGAGTCTTAATTCTGAACAGCCATCTAAAAATTGACGACCTCTTGGCAAAGTGCTTGCTCTTACTTTGCAATAGATACGAAACAGACAAACTAAACTAATAAACTAATGAAAAAAGACCCCACGACTAAATGAGGAGTGTCGGCGCACCTACAAATATTTCACAAGATGTCTTCTATCAAGAATTCGTGACAATTGAATTAGTAAATGAATATAGATCCAAGAAGGGATGAGAAATTAACTCGTTCTTAAGCAGGAATGCATTCGTAAGTATAATCATCTCATATTTTACAGAACTTGTTTGTTTTTTGATGTGCATTCCTATTCCTTTGAAAATTTTACTGTTTAAGTAATAATTAGTTTATATTCTGAATTCATCTAATAACCTCGAAATAACGAATAATATTATCATAACCTCTGCAGTAATACTGAATTTGACCAACTATGAACTAACTCTCGAAACTAGCCGCGGAAATATACTCGTATAATCGTTTAATTTCTGGAATCATCAGAATATCTAAGCTAGTTTTCAGAAAATGACGCATGTAAGAGATGTATGAGTGTTGAGGTCTTGCCATCATCATGTTGTTTCATATCTTGTTTAAAAAAAACACTTCATGAAAATACCCCACATTGCCAGTCTTAGAGGAAATCTGAATTATCAACATAGAGGTTATTTCAGCTAACGTCTCTGCTAAGAATTTTGAGTAGATATTGTAGTGTACAATCTAGAGCAGTAGTTTTTGACTTTTTTCACTCCTGGCATCACTTGAGTGCGAACAAAGTTGTCTGGTACCCCCCGTAGAAATTTGCAGAGTATACATATATATGGAAAAAGGTAAGTTTTTAACACACACTATTCACCTCAAATTTTTGAGAAATCAGATCTGTGAGTGGTAACCCCTGGAAAGGTGTTTGGTACCGTCAGGGGGCACCAGGACCCTAGGTTAAGAACCAATGATCTAAGATTTTACAAGGAGCAATGCGCTTACGATACATAATCAGCTTACCGTAGACCATGAAAAGAAGAGAAGCATTCACTGAAGTTGAAGGATGCTGTAAACAGTAGGCGATGCCCTTGTATGCAAGTTTCTGCACACGCAAAAATTCTAGCAATTTTCTCCGAATGGTTTTTCTAAACAGCCGATAGGAGCCATAAAAGTCGATGATTAAATTTTGGAGAACTTAAATCTTGAAAGGGCAACTGACTGTTTTTTGCGGAGCTCTGCAGTGGGTCGTAAAGCTGAAATATTGACTTTGACAATCAATTTTCTCTTGGAGCGTTTGTTCGGCTCCGCAATTCAGCTGAAAATTTATATTCTTTTCCTACCATGGCACTGGAGGCATATGAACACTAGCATCGACAGTTTATCTTCTAAACTTCATCCCATTCTTTCACTCCTGCAGCACGACGATGAAAGTTCATAGGCAGCACAGTGTGTCATTTGTTCATGGTACACATTTCGAAGCTGTCAGACATGTGCAATATTTGATGCTGAGTGTTGTATCAACATTCAAACGTTGTTGCCTTATGAATATTGCCACGCAGTTCGTCAAAACTGTAGTATCTGTGTTTGTGATGCGACTGTGTTGTAGCAGGGCCTGTCTGACAACAATAGTAACGCAGAGACCCAGAAACAACAATACCGTCTCCGCCATTCTAATTTCATCAGCATTTGAATTGTTATTACAGACATACGCTGCTGACATCTTCTTCGCCCAGAGTTGGAAAGATTCACGTCTGCGCCTGCCGGACAACATGACACAACTCTACAGGCTGCTGCCTGTGCAGTGGCTCAAGGCAAGTAACGTATTACTAACGGTAAATAAAGTATTACTGACTGCAACTAACAGATTAATAACGGTAACTAACGTATTACTAACGGTAACTAATACATTACTAATAGTAACTAAGGTATCACTACAGGTATTAACGAAGGAGATGCTTAAGTGTCCCTATTTTCACCCATGTGTAAGAAATTAAACTATTTTATTCATATGAATAGTAAAAGGACTCAATCTTTATGTAGAAATCAAGAAAAGGCTTCACTTTGCATGCTAAGTAGTAGAAGGATTGCTATCGGAAATAGTTGTAAAATACTTTAAACACGATTGCTTATGTTTTTCCTATTTATGTACCTAGCACGGTGCTGCAAAATCTGTTTCAAAATTGTCTTGATATCTCGATATCAGTATTTCATCTAGGCACTTGAAACAAAAGAAATTGCCGGTGATGCTCTGGACGTAGGATGGCAGCTCAACACAGCTTAACTAACCTAAGCTTCTCCACGAACACCAGGAGTACGGGGGCACTCAAAGGGATACGAAATGACAAGATCTTGAGAGTAACAAAACTTACAAATCCTTTTTATGGAAATTACTCGTATACATTAATCGCGCGACACAACGACTTTTTTTAATGCAGTAAAATTTCAGGATCTATTTTGTTTTTTCTCGGTACTGATTCTATTTTTTTAAAATAATATGTACAGTTGGGTGCTTTCATTATAAAATTTCTCTATTAAATTTCTTCAAGCCTGCAACTTTGCTAAAGTTGAATAAATAACAAAAAACTTTCAATTAGTACCTCAATACTTGAATTTTAATCAATTAGATAACGTGGGTTTTATTTTAAGAAAAGTTATTTATATTCCTTTCTTGACTGCAAAACTACGCACACAGAAATGAAATTGTTGGAAATACTTTGACTTTCTTCTTAGCATCTACAGCCATAAAATTCAGGTATTGTTTAGCGAGTTTGAATATATGACTTTTCAATTACATTTCATTCTCAACAAATGTTTACTTGCATTCGGACAACTCTTTCATCTGTTATAATAACGCTAACTCATCAGTAAATACGAATTATTTAGACAAACCCACTCTAAGGTATTATGATTTGTGAGTTTGATTAAACTAAAGATATTTTAACACTTTTAAAAGAAATTATCTTCATTTTATCGAATATGATGCTTACGTGTGTTGTGTGTGAATAAATGTATTGGATTGATCTTCTGATGTCAACGATAGTTTAATCAACTATGATGCTCTGAGCATTCAATTACATAAAAATATATTGGCCCTTAGTTGATATCTAAACACAGTTTCCAATATAAATTGGATAACTGCTTTATAGAGAACAATTCATTCGTTGCTCATAATATTTTCATCATGAAAACCGAGAAATATCTGCGTCGGGAACTGATCTACGAAAATCTAGTGCTTCTCTCGTACTGTATCCAGTGAGTCCCGTCCTCGTATGAGAAAAAATATCAAGGGTGTATCATTATCGTTATAATATATCGCATGACCTGTTTTTCAAGTAATTTCTTGAAATTTGCTCGTTATTATTAATGGAAATAATGTAGCTTTTGCCCATTTTCGTAAGTCAAATATTACACGTGAGCGCAGTTGAGATGGTCAAAATTATGTCAACAGCCTCATAGTAGCGCAAATGTCCGCTTGAAGTTATATTTTGAAGTTATAAATTGCATTTTTAACTTTTTCTAACATAATAAATTACAGTCATAAAATTGCAAGGTCTGTCGCATTCGCAGACGCATCTGAGGGTTCACAAAGAAGTGTTGTGGGACGAACCTTCATTTCCGGCCGCCCATCCTCTCGCCGCCGCACTCCTTATGGCTCCATCGACCAGCGTTGTTTGCACTTCTGTCTTTTGCTCACAAATTCCTCACATAAAGAAGAGTCTCAGCGATGAGAATACTCGAGGGAAAGCGATGCAGGTCACGGCAAAGATTCTGGTTCATTTGGGGCATTGATTTAGTTCCCTACGCCATGCTCTCAGTCTCCGTGGCATATGGAGCATCAACTTGCTAGGCCCGTGTGCCATCAGGGACTATCGAAGCTTCTATTGTGCATTATAACTGAATTATCTGAAGTTTGGTTATATAAGCAGAGTCATTATTTGGACTTTCATCCTTTTGATAAGATATCAATATTGATTGGATTTCAGTGTATGAATTGAAGACTTAGTGATGTAAATAATAATAATGAGATATGCGTTGTTTTATGCAATCTATAGATAAACATATAGTACAATACGGTATATATTCAATGTATTTCCTATATGAGGTGCAAGTGCTGAAAGAGTATTTTTTTTACAAATATCGACTTACAAAACCTGCATTTGGAATACTAACCCGAATTCTAATCAGAATTTATTGTCAACAAACTAAGTTTGTGATAGATGGAAACGTCTTCACGAATAATAAGATGTCAATTGTATGATGTCTAGCCATTTAAATTACGATTCATAAACAATTTTCTTTAATTTTAGCGTTTAACAAAGTATTTGAATTTCAGAGCAATATAATTTGAAAATGATTGTGAGGAATCTAGCAACTTGACCCTCACATAACATCGTACAGATTACGAGTATTAGTTAAACGTCGGTGCAACAACAATACTAGCTATTTATTCCAAGAATATGCCATGGTAAGGGACTAATCGTGGTTGTATTAAGTCTACCTAATCTCTGTGGCAATCAAGTTATTGTTTGGATATGGGAAGGGGTTGAAGATTTATTTTACCAGGCTCCAATGAAATTATTACTAAACACTTGAAAAAGTTGAATTGTGTTTCTTAATTAATTACAACATGGAATGTAAGTCCCGGTAATTTTTTCGAAATCAGTATGAAACTTCTCTTCGTTTTTATTCCTAGTCACCACCTGAGCAGAAACTAACTGTTGAAGACTAAAATTCCGAACAGCAGTGAAAGTTTTTGAATCTGAAGTTTCACAGAGAAAATCGAAGAAGGTCAAGAACTTTGAGAGTTTGTTATTTATTGATATTAGGATTTCAGAGTGACCTTGTACAGTAATCAAAGTCCATATATGCGAGGCTAAGTTTCTGCCCTTGTTTGAGTAGCTTTTTCAAGTACATGCAAGGCTTGTGATCCAGGACTTTCATTGAAATACAAGTACCTTGCAAAAGACCCACGAAGCTGGTAAAATAGTTTTCATTCTGCACGATAGACTAATAAAGTTGAATAATATTTTGAAAATGTATGGAGCACAATTTTGTAAGTAATATTCTTACTTAGAATTACATAACTTCCCTTTATAGTTCACCAACTGCAGATACTAATGCTGTGAAAACGGTTTTTACTTCTTCATTAATTTTTCATTATATTAACCGTAAAATTAGTGGGTGAGCTAAAAAATAATTGACTTATCATTCACACACGATCTGTGGTTATAATTATATTAAACGATTCTTTTTCATAACTCCGTTTGAAGCAGCAGACTCTTTGTTGTCTTTCGGTTTGTGTGCGCTTTCACTAGTTTCACAGCCACACGCTGAGATCAAATGTGTCAGTGGAACCCTGTTTTATGCTTCTCATCTCTAATACAAATATACGAGAGAGAAAAAGATCAAATCTCATTCTTAGGACATGAAATGATACTCCATCCAGACAGTCTCAACACGGACCATCCAGCAACGGCTCCAGCAATTTATCAGACTCAAGTCGATGGGTCGTCAAGAAGCTTTACAGATAATGCCCCGAAAATGGATTGGAAGTGGAAAACTTCTGCAAGAAATGAAGGGAAACGAGAACACTTTTGAACTGGACTAGGAACATTGATGACTTCGTAAATATAGCTTTGTTTAAGCAAATAATAGTTTATTTTTCACCACATAACGCGGATAATGATCTTTCCACAAATCTGACAACACAGGTTCAGAAAAAACGAACATTAATGTGGCGGCAGACTTAAAATTTAATTTAGTATGAAAAATATTCCTAGTGTTTGTATTTTTATAAACTTCTAATCCACAGTTTCTCCCATTAGTTGTGATGATCATGCGCTGTATAGTCAGCATTATTATGATCATGTTCATGACTCGCCAAACAGGTGACCTTCATCTTTGGATCAAGCACGTAACGTAATTCTTGCGTCGTTTTTTCCTTCCGCAGGACATCTGGAGACCAGACGCATTCTTCAAGAATGCGAAGGCTGTCACATTCCAAGAGATGACCATCCCTAACCACTACCTGTGGCTCTACCAAGACAAAACGATCCTCTACATGGTCAAGTGAGCATTGCAACATTTGAGACGTTGCTTGATATGATTATTGAACTAAGTCTACTCGATTAAAACGATGTGACCTGCTTTAATTTGTGGTCAAACGGGATTTTTCTCTCACTTTCTCGAATGTTGTAGTTTTTCCCAAGCTTCCAAATTACAGATCGTCTTCTGAGCTAGTGTTTTTACTTTCTGTTTTTATTGCTTCTCTACTTGTCCTGACATTTCTGGGAACAGGCTTTCTTTGGGGTTTTGATCGCCACAACTGTAATTCGAATTTCATTCTTGCAGAAGCCATGCTGTGCTGTAACAGAAACCATGCTTTGCGTTATGTCTCTGAGTCGAGTTGTCAAATTTGTTTAAAAGTAAAAGCTTCATTCAATTTTAATTCTTTAGGCCCTCGTTAAAATATGAATATATTTATACCACTATGCATGCTTGTTAAGTCAATGAGACTGGTATGCAGAAATCGAATTTGGAATCCCTTTTCGCTCATAATCTAGCACTCTTTTCCTTAAGAGAACACTTCAGTGATTTACAGGTCTAGATGTCAAAACTCCTGCCGTTACTCCTTAGATTACAAAACAAAGTTTGATGGTTAAAACAGCACTAACAATTCATCGAATGATTCAATAATAATTGGTTCATTTTGAAATCAGGAGACATGTTCATAGGCATCGGTTTGTCGTGCTACGTAACTGAACTACTGCCTGTTGGCTGACATTGTGGGTCGTAGTGGAAAAAAATTATTGCGTTTTGAGAGTGGTGAAGAAAGCCAATTTCTAAATATACTACGCTTTAGAAAGTACATGTCATATCAATTGATCTCTTAAATTACATAGTAGAAGGCATATGGTGTAGGATTATAATTAATTTTTTAATGCACATGGATTTACAAAATAGCGACTCAAATACACAAATGTTCAAATGTGGTGAGCTTTTTAATTAAATCAGTGTTAAATAAACCGAGTTATGAAGTTCTTTATTTAGCATAGATTTATCGTCGACAAATATCTTTTCCTTAATTTAGACAGTTCCTGTTCTAAATATTTCATCAGCTGTTCATCAACTGAGTCACAAACAAGAGTTGGGAAACTCCACTTTTGTAAACTACGCACGGCTTTTCTCTACACCCCGGCTCTACTTTCTGAAAATTTGGCTGCAGTGCACCAAGATTTCGGAAAACTTGGGGCGTTACAACTAATGCCGCTGTCCGTTGCATCTCTGCAATGAAGGAGGCGGTGCGGACGACCGGCCACTCGGTTGCCTGCAGGTGCTGCTTGCGATGCAGAACATCTTCGCTGTGGAAAGTTATGGTCCAATTCTGCCTTGCCGTATCGATGGTCAATCACGAAACAAATTCCTAACACTCATAGTTATTAGAGTCACGCCTCTCATATAACGACACAGGCCTTGCATAAACTACATTTGCTTGCCCAGTACAGTTTTAAAATAATTGGTACCATATTTTTGCAAATATTTTGAATTGAAGGTGGGCTTGCATTTTTTTGTCATGATACAATCGGCCCAAATTACTCAAAATATCCAGAATTACTTCTATTTACTCAGAAAGCGAAGCAGACAGAGTAAGATCAGTTTCGGATCGCAAATATTATGAGTTTGATTTACCAACTACGTGTCAATTAATAAGCACGTCTATTATAATTGAAACTCTCTTCTTCAAATTTTCCTTTGAATTTAAGCACTCTTTCTTTTAAATCTATAACTAACTAAACTTTTTGTTCTACAATATGATTGTGCATATGTTTTGATCATAAGCCAGTGCCTATAAAATATATTACTAAAAATCAGGTACTGAATTTACTCTTTTGAAAAATAGGAGAATAGAATTTAAGCCTAAGAGCATATTACAATTACAGGTTAATCTTCAGTTGCTTGCAAAATTCTCCGTTGTTGTACAGAGGGCTACAGAGGCGTCGCTCACTTCAATCGAGGCAACGCTTATTTTTGAGTCTGCCTCAGCGCATCCCTAAACCACGCTTGATTTCAGACGCTTCTGCTCATAAATCAACAAGAGAGAATATACTCGGTTAATTCTTACCATAATAAGACTGAAAAATTCGGTAGAAAATGTACCAAAAGCGTGAAATTGATAGTATATTTTCATTGTCTTGGAGGCATTAAAAGAACGTTGGCGACGGAAAGCCAGTATCACAAGAGAATGTTCTGTCGTAATTGTCTACGTAATTCAGCTCTGTGACATCTACTGGTGTTGTTCCATAGCGTGTTTGCTCAACTGTAATGCAAGCGATATCTCAAAAGTTCTTCATTAAGAAAGCTCACAAAACTTTAGAAAAAATATTTACAAACGTTCATTGGAGAACGATAAAGAAGACAATAAATTCCTAACATGTTTCAGAGATTTAGAGCTCAAAAATTATCCTTAATAATATTATGATAACTGCTTAACAAAACTGTACAAGCATTCAACGAGCGTAGTTCAACTAATATACTCCATCGCACTTTGAAAAATACTGTTAGTACTCACCTTTCACAATCTTTTAAAAAGATTAGGCATGGATTTTTGCATGGAGAAACAAACCTAGGTCGAATCTGCATCATTCCTTGCGATATGCAGACAATCATCCTTAAAGTATCATTCCATACATTAACATGTATTTAGTAGAATAAAAAATATGCGGTGCGGTCAAAGTACACGTTTAAATTTAAAATGAGTCTATGCTTCATTTTGAGCGTTAGCGAGTGGATCAGTGAGTGACGAGTTAGTCACAAGAATATGAAGCTCGTCTTCAAGCCAGACTAATGTGTGTAAGAGACAGGAGATTAATGTCCAAGTGTCGGAGAGAAGGCTTCCGAGTTAATTTACTGAGACGTAAGAAGTGCTCAAGGATGAGCCAGATTAGTGGGCGACTCAAAGTCAAGTTTTGCCATTAGCCGGAAAAGTTGTGTAAAAGCTGAGTAAAGGTGAGTAAAAATAAGAAATAAATTAGAACAAGGAGGGGTAGAGTTACTGGATGCAGTTCATTTTGATGATCTTAAATGGTGATGTGATAGTATACATGTTTGTGAATTTTGAAAAAGAGAATTGAAAACTTTTATAGACAAATTTCATAAACACAAAGAAAAGTTTTGTTTTATTTTAAATACATTGTCTTGTAATGGCCCTTTATAGAAAACACATACTTTATAAGTCTTAAACTCACTCTTCCCTACACAATAACAAATTCCATGCGCGGCTTGCGGACTAAGCAGGAATTGGCGTGCGTTGATTACTCCTTCTGCTCCCTATAATGTTCTACATCATCGTCCACTCTTCGGCCAAGACACGAGTAAATTTGACGTTGCTGGTCATGATTCAACAACTTTACAAGTAAGTTCCAAGTTTTCATAGTATCTTCAAGGTGTTAAGCGCATTTTTACGAAGAAAATATTAATTACCTTGAGGAGGCCAGAGTTCGGGCTGATGTTCTGTCCTGTGCTCATGTGCAGGCTGACGCTGGTGCTCTCATGCGCCATGAACTTCGAGGTGTACCCACACGACACACAGGAATGCACTATGAAGATTGAAAGCAGTAAGTACCAGCATTCAGCAAACACGCAACTGTCTCAATTTGGTAGGATCAAGTTTGATTTAAGGACTAGTAGCTGATGTTCTAAGTACTGATTTAACGGAATAGCTTTGTCTTTTTCCGAAGAATATTATTCGTTAAGCAGCATTTTTTTATTAGTCTGGTAAGATTATATTTATTCACATTGAAAGAATGAAGCAGGGAAACATTGGTGTGAGATTTTTTGTACATGACCGTTTTACTTATGGAATTCATGCATTACTTTCGTGCTGCCAGGGTAGAGAATCAATTTATTGTTGTTGAGGGAATTTTTAAAACTTGTTCCATTTCCCTCGTGGTCGACTAGCAGATATTTACCATCAGGTCCCTCGCTTAGAATTCTAGACCAAACAGAATTCAGCAATACCGACAAACTTCAAATGCGTTCTTCTCTTTCTTCTTCGTCTTATTTGTTTTGGGGTTCGGAAACTTGTCCAGGTAGTCTTCTGACGTACTGCTCACTGGGCCTGCAGTACGCAGAGGCTTAGTATCAGTTTAGTAAACCAACGATCCGTCATTAATACATGCAATGTAAAGGCTCTGTAAAATCTAACTAAATTCCTTTATAGTTTTGTGATCAGTCGACAATAGATTCACTTAGTGCTTAGAAAAAATGCAGCAGGTTGTAAATAATACACAAACAGCGTTGTTTTAGAATGTAGCCCGTAAAATTTCACCGTTTGATAAATACCCTTAGGCTGACATCCAATTCCGAAGAATAGGTTTTGCTACAGAAGGGCTCCCGAAGTCTTGGTTCTAACTCACAATTCAAAAATCAGGATTAAGAAAGAAATGAAGCCGAACTTTAAAATGACATGATAATCAAAAGAACCTGAATTTTTCAGTAGTTGAATAATAACACTTTCTAGAGCTATGCCTTTCCGGTGCATGCGTTCGTGTTATTATTGTTGGTATGAGTCTAAAATTTGAAGCTCTGTTTTGAGTTTGGAAATATCTATCTTTGGTTTAAGTTTTGTGTGAACGTTTCCAGTCGAAAAAATGCCTTTCATTTCGATGCTATTGTGTTTTTTGAATGAATTGATTGAAACATGTTTAAGTTAATACGCATAAGATGAATTTTTGCAAATAGTTAATTACAGTTTCTATCCAAGGTCTATTAACAAGCTATAATAATTGTGTATGACGATAACTATTAATCGGTCGGTCGTTACCACTATGAATGGTACAATAAAAAATTGAAACACAGTGTGCCGGGAAGAGTAAGGGAAAAACGAATATGGATAAAGAAAAGTATTAGAAAGCTAACTCTATGTGTTTCAGTTTCCTAGTATAAAATGGGACTAACTTGTGGATTTAAGCTGCAAGGCAATTTAATTTAAAACCCCTGTTTTTGAATGACCTGCCAGTCTCGCACACGACGGCGGACCTGGTGTTTGTGTGGGAGCCGGAGGTACCTCTAGAGGTCGACAAAAGCATCGAGCTGCCGCAGCTGGACTTGGTCAGGAACGTGACTGGGGACTGTACTCAAGTATATTCTACTGGTCAGTGGCTGCAGCTGGTCTGCTTGACTAGTTGACTCTTTAACGACCAAGTTATTTCTTCACTGAACGACGTATTGCGTAAATTACTCCTTATATCTGCACGTGCCTTTGTGGAATTTTGCCCGACTTTAGCACGAAAAATTTAGAAAATAGGGCTAAAGTAGTGATTTCTTATGGACAATATTTGCTATATATAGTATGATGGGCTCTAATGAGTTAAGAACTGTGCTCTGGTCTGATGAACCTCAGAAATTCCTTAATATATTTTGAATACTAAAAAGTCTCTACCATAGCTTCAGTACATGTAGCAGAGCTCTTTTGATTGAATAGACGTTTCATCTTATACCAATACTGGGAGCTGGAGAATCCAAAGAGTGGGTAGGTGTTGCAAGGCATGTTCCCAGTAAATCAGGACAGTCACCGTTCATAAATTCTACAAAAGATGAGGCCTTTCAGCGTGCACACTTTCGATAAGTAAATGTTTGTAATGATGCGAGAGCCAGACCTGTAGTATGTGTTTCTATAACCATAATTATTGTGGTAAAACTTAATGACTAATGTTAGCTTTGTACTTTATTCGTTAATCAAACTTGCTGTACAAGCACTTTAAATATTTGTTTCGCCATTAGCATAATTTTCGATAATTTAATGAAAGTGGATTCTGTGATCACTCTTACACGTTCGAAAATCACCTTTTAATGTCCAGTATATTGAACATATTAGCAATGAAGAAATTAAAGTCGACAGTAATTTTTTACTAATTACCTTATGCCTACATTTAATAGTAAATTCATTATTGAACAACGGAAAATTACGTACTTTTCAACTGTTTCTAGCAAATGATTGGTTTCTGTCTTCCTCACAGGAAACTTCACATGTTTGGAGGTTATTTTCACGTTCCGGCGGCGGCTGGGCTACTATCTCTTCCATACGTACATCCCAACGTGCTTGATTGTGATCATGTCCTGGATATCCTTTTGGATCCGCCCTGAAGCCGTGCCCGCCAGGGTGACGCTCGGTGTCACTTCCCTCCTCACGCTGGCTACTCAACATGCCAATTCTCAGAAGTCCCTGCCTCCTGTCTCATACATCAAGGTGAGACTAGATAGTTTCAAAAATTTTGCTTCCTGTCTCGCGTATATAAGTGATATAAAACTAGTTGGAATCCTCGCCTCCTGTCTCATACATCAAGGTGAGACTAGATAGTTTCAAAAATTTTGCTTCCTGTCTCACGTATATAAGTGCGATAGAACTAGCTGGAATCCTCGCCTCCTGTCTCATAAATCAAGGCGAGACTAGATAGTTTCAAAAATTTTGCTTCCTGTCTCACGTATATAAGTGAGATAAAACTAGCTGAAATCCTTGCCCTTTATTTCATACATCAAGGTGAGAATGAGAGAATTTCTAGTCTCTGTCTCCTATCCCAAATCTTGAAGTGAGACTATGAAAACCATCTGAAATCCTCACCTCTGTTTTATTCATTAACGAGATGATGGAAATTATCTAAATTTTTGCCTTCTGTATCATACATGCAAATGAGCCAGTCAGAATCAGTTGAAGTTTTTGTCTCTTGTTCCATTAATTAAGGCAATGGTATGAAAATAATCTAAAGTCTTTACCTGTTGTCTCCAACATCTTGAAATCTTTCTCGTTCCCTCGTGAGTTAAACAGCTTAGATAATACATAATTTTATAAATTTACTCCTCTACCGACCACTGTCACACATGAATAAGTACATATTTCTTAACCCTTTCGGTACCATGATGCAAATATCAGAACCTTTTCAACATATTTAAAATCAAATTTTAAAAAGGATGCTTGGTGATGTTTTACGGTCACTGCGTTGTACTGATCAAACTGTAGCTTGCACTGCCCTACCAGCGTTTGCACAGACACACGTGTTGCTCTGCATCTTAATAGGCGAAAAATGACTGCGGCTACCAGAGATGCCGTCGGGACCGAAAGGGTTAAACCATGGCAACATAATTAGGTTGTGTAGGATATTTCTAGGTATACATATATTCATGTATTTTGAAATTGCCTTCATATTTTCATAGAACAAATTCATTTTTAAGTAAACCTCATACCAATGTGCAAGACTAACGAGCCCACATCTTTCACTACTGAACTCAGCATCAGGTGAACATGTACGTAAGTCCATCTATTAAGATATACGAGTGTACGTGCAGCCCACGGCCGCTGCAGCATCCACTGCTGTCAAGGTGTTTACACTCGCTCATATGAAGAGCTCGAGGCGGCTCCGAGTTTAGCTATTGGCTTATTTTTCTCAGTGAAGGTTACTTCTATTTCATGTGTTGCTCCTGGTTTATATTCTGTACTTCTGGGGCCTGTATATTCTGCAGGCAGACACCAAAATGGTTTCAGCAGCGGGCCGGGCTGACATATTTTGCTGGATTGGTTCATAGCTGGTCTGAGCTGCAACCAGAACAGCGTTGGAGATGGTCCTAACCTCGAATTTGTTCGCAGTGCTCATGATACAACATCGCCCTCAATTTCGAGTCCCTCAGAGCACTTCTTATTAGCACTCAGGGTCAACTACGACAGTAATATCTTGCAATTAGATACACGTGAGAGAACAGACCAGATTGAGCAGCTAAGAAATTAAGCAGTTTATTTATTCCCAATACTTAGGCGATTCAGTATCATTAGGCCCGTCCATTCAAACAGGTACCGTACTTTCTTGAATTAATAGTCATGCTAATGATGCTCGAGGTCTAGATTACGGGGCTTGCATCTGAACAAAGAGAACAAGAAATGTCGTCGTGTGGATGCACATTAGCCGTCCTCTCGCATCACGGCCCCAATCCGGGAATGATTAATGTTTGGAATAGCGCTTCTCAGGAAGATCAAGGAAAAGTGAATAGAAATTGCCAGAACTGGCTATCAGAATGCAGCGACCTAAAAATAATGGATATCTATTCGAGTTTTTTTCATTTTGGTCCCATTACGTTGTGACAGATCAAGTAGAGATATATCTTGACTCAATAGATTGAACTAAAATTAAAAGGGTGGGCCACGCTTACTTTGGAATGTTTGTAATGATAAATAGAAGCTAACAGAACTTCTTAGCGAACAAATCTTTCATTCGAATTTATTCAGGCGTGTTTCATTGACGATCATTCAAGCGAAAACTCCATCTCCGCTACTCCCTTTACCGTAGCAACAACTTTGCGCTCATAAAAATTGGCCGAGTTGGAGAGTTCCTAAAACTTTTAAATTATGCTAGGCATATTGAATATTATAGTAAGGAAAACCCACGACTTCGCGTTTGTTATTTCGGCCGTAATTTGAAGAAACCTGAGCTCGCGAGGGTTTCGGAGGCACGCCAAGACGACAACTTTATGGCAAATACTAATAATTTATCCTAAAAACCCTCTAGTTATGCCTTGCAAAACTTATTTCTCGAGTTGCATAAGTTGCTGATATCACAATAAACAATACGTGAAAATTTTTCATGGGATGTGCATTGCTTTTTTAGGGAAAACTTTCATGTCGTTACTTCTGCATACTAAACATTAATGAATGCTAAAGACAAATCAATACACATGATATTACTGTATTTGTTTACTTAGAGACAAATACACAGTTTTCTATTTTGATTAACTCCTTCCTTATGGGGAGAAAGAAATCGATAACCTCTTATTTAAAGATTGATAAATAACTTTTGGTTCAGATCTAGGAGTCTACGCTGTCCGTGTTGAAGATGAGGTTGAGGGAGCATTAAGCCTCAATAAAATAACTACAAATATGCTGCAAGTACAAATGGATGCTACACAAGTAGCATCTACGTACGGGTGCGGCAACATAATTTCCTTTTTTCAAAGTGCTTTGCTTTGAAAATAAGGAAGTTATATTGCTGTACCCTGTATTAGGCGGAAGTTAGTTGATTCTGAAACTCTTGACCAGAATTAAGTTCACTTGATCGTGAGATAGTTTTGCAAGTTCAGTTCTATTGACAAATGTCGACATTTTCATGAAGCAAGGATTGAATTACTGTAATCGTTTGCCCATTTACTGAGGATTTCCATTCCTTTCATTCACCTGCTTTCCATTTCACAACATTTTTGCCTCATCTGAAACTAGTTGATCTCAAACACCATAATTTTTGTATTAGTTTTTACGTAGTTTAGGATTACAAATGGACTACAACTTGCCACTCAGAGTAGCTTACAGAGAATAGCTTAGTTAAGTTAGCAAATTTTGTCCGTAGGGAGAAGCTGAACTACGATATTTGACTTCTCTAAAATTCATTCGGTTTTGGTGGCTCTTTTAGATGTAAAATAGTCGAAAAAGCTTCTACATAGACTAAAATTAGCTTTTCCCCTACAATCTTACAGTTTTGACAACATTGAATCCTTCGTTATGCACCATTATCCAGCAAAATTACTTCACATCTTGATCACAAAAGATCAACATGGGATCATTAATATCGGAGTTAATCACCATCACGTCATAATATCTTTCATATTATAGTAAAATAAGGGTGATATTGGACATGGCATGAGTGTTGTTTGCGTTCATTGTGCAGGCAATAGACGTGTTCATGTCATCGTGTATGGTGTTCGTGTTCCTGTCGCTGATGGAGTACGCTCTCGTCAACGTTGTGCTCGGAGACGTGCCTGAGGAAAGCAGGGCTCTTTGCAACAAAAATAAGAAGAAACAGGTAAGACATCAGTCTTTTATTGTTAATAGATTGTATGACAAGGTCGACCAAAAATACTGATTGGTGGGACTTATATTGTTAATAGATTGCACGACAAAGTTGGCCAAAAAAGAGGAGGGGTTTATTGTCTGTCATTGTTAATAGACTGTAAGATAAGGTCGGTCAAAATCCTAGGTGAATGTTACTTAGAAGTACTTTCCGAATAAAGATCCAATTCTACCTTTAAAAAATTGTTAGCGTATGTATAATAACAGCATGAAACCTTCATGCTTTTTCTTGACTAATGTTTGGTACAAGTTTTTTTTATAATGTAAATGAGTAAAAAGAATAATTTGTTTATTGATACAAACGATAAAATTTGCTGCCGTTTGATACAAGATTGACTAACTACATTTTCTGCCTCAGTACTCGTGAAGCTTTCGTACAAAAGTACTTCGGAAGCACTGCCAATATTTATTAAATTAATAAAAGTTCTCAGATTTATTTCTTCGGAAAATAGTCGACACAACACATTTTTAGATTTTCATTGTTAAAGAACGAATTGAGAAATGCTATTTACCATTAGAGAAACTTAAGAAACCGTTGAAAGCCCTCACCTGCATGGCGTAGCGGAGCTAAAGTGATGGTAGGTCGATGTTTTTTTTTCAGTTCTGGCCAGCAAAGATTGATGTGACCGACTTCAATCGTCCGCCAAGATGGAGGCCAGCAACCTAAATTAATTACTTGATCTTAACAACACTAAGCTCTTTTGAAGCTTTTGCTGAGAATAAACAGCTTCGAGGAAAAATAGATAGGCACTCACACTCGTTGCAAATTTTAGGCCTAGTTTTCCAACAGCGATTTTAGTTCGATTAAAAAATGTAATGTGATCGGAAGAAAAATACTCAAATGGCCACCAAACTTTAGTGCAGCGCTTCATTCAGTAACTCGTGGCATAGAGAGGTTGCATGAGCAAACAACTTTGCGCTTCATCAAACCTAGAAAGCAAATAAAAGAATACTACATATTTTCATGGTTTCGTTTCTCACAGTTTATCTGATGATCTAATATATGTAGGCGTTATGAAATAACGCTTATATCCTAAAGTTTATGAAAACTGATTTTGCTACAGTTATTCATGGGTGATTAACAATATCATATGAGACCCCAAGAATCTTACAGTCTCATGAGCCGCTTTTTAAACACGTCAGGAACCATCAAAGTTGGCGACTTTGAAGCCCGTGCGTCTCTGAGAGTTACTTCCACTTACATTGATTTTTTGCCATTTTACAACTATTTTTATGTACCTACAACTCATTTTCAAACAGAAGAAGGTTTAGGGATGACAGTGGAGTACATAACTCATTTTCGTTACGTATGGCGCTTGGTACCGTATGATTCTAGGTACCTCATATTTTCCTTCTTTTATGTCTAGATTTGTATCACACTGGAACATAAGTATGGGAACTATCACAACAGGTTTTATTTAATTTGTTGACATGTTGCGCTTTCATATTGTTCACAGAAAAGGACTGATTGCGGGAAAAACGCTTTAGGCTCAAAAAGACACAAATATTCATTTCAAAAAATAAATTTTAAAAACACATTAAAATGAAGCAACTCATACTTATTGTTTTTACTCAATTGTGCTCCTAGATTTGCTATAGAATTTCTGGTATGCGATTGAACTTCAAAAATTCAATTCCATATGGCAAAAGAATCATGATTTTTAAATCGATCTCGGAAAAACCGGTCTTTAATCAAGTATTATACATGGACCTTGAAAGTAACGCAGACTGGCATAATTGCTGAGAGGTGGCGATCTTTTTGAAGAAATAAATTCATGAAGAAAAAAAGAACAGCACTGGCAGATCGGATGACGCTGCCACTTGAGCTCTGGAAGAAACAGGAACCACGCTCGATGGCTCCTGAAGAACTTCCTGCCAGGGATGAGGCTTCGGTGGGCCTGTCTTTTGAGGAGCTTTCTAGGAGCCTGGACTGCCGTAGTCATGCTCCCAAACACCTTCATAACAACACGAGACATCACTGGCAGCTTTGTGGACGAGCCACGAGGCAATGTCAGACAATTTTAGTAAATTGTGAATGAGTTTGAGGAAAATGCTCAAGACTATAAAAGACTACAGATACTTTCAGAAGTCCGACCACTATAGACCGACCACTTTTCTTAAATAACTGACGTCGATATCGTTTTATTGTGCAGCAAGAATGCTTCTAAGCAGCTCCACGAACTACAAAATATTGCTAAAAAAAAGACACGAAAGACGCTATGGAATGCTTTGATTCAAACACAGACCTAAACAATTATTTTCATTTAATATGTGTACTTTTATGGATGTTATGAGTTGACGTTAGATAAAAAGCTTACCACCTTTCATATATTATAAAATTAGTTTAAACTCTACGAGTAACGGTACTTTTGGAACGAGCTCTAACGATGCAT
Organism: Trinorchestia longiramus; assembly: GCA_006783055.1. Taxonomy (NCBI): domain Eukaryota; kingdom Metazoa; phylum Arthropoda; class Malacostraca; order Amphipoda; family Talitridae; genus Trinorchestia; species Trinorchestia longiramus. The sequence goes on from VCRD01000150.1 coordinate 64,464, forward strand.
TAAAGGCACTGCCTCTCTAAAAGCAATGCATAATACAGCAAGCTTCACTTCACTGATGATAGATGTTCGTAACAATAACATTATTCCACTATATAGTAATACACGTGTTGCTTGCTTGCTTGGTCCGTCTTTCTGTCACGCTCTGAAGGATTTAGATAGGAGGAAATTCGGTAGGGTATACATGCACTGTACGTATTGTATTGTGGATATCAATAGCACATCCTTTAATTTGGAAACTCCTTTACAAAAACCCGCGTCCTCTGACAAATCAAACGAATAATTCAGTCAAAATCATGTGAATTTTCACGCGCGGGTCTACTAGTATAAATAAGAAATTTCACTCAAACACAAGAACTTAATTATAATTATGAGCAACTATAAACTGAAACATATTTAACTTTCAGAAGTATCTAGGAAAGAAACACTCGAAGCTCTGCGTTCAGATGATGTAAAATTGAAAGAGGAATAATCAGTGAAGACGCAGAGACACGAAATAGAAAACAATCACTAAAACGTTCTTCACGTACATGACGTACAAAAGGAATAGTGGTCTCACATGAAGTCGTAGCTGTACTTAAGACAGTCATCCAAATTAGTTCCAAAAATTTCATAATGTTTTCAAATTATAATCTCGGCCTGGTTCCTGTTGTTAGAAAATGTTTTTTTTGTAAACATGTGTACAACCCTCAAAACAACCTAAATATTTAATTCAGAGAACAAAATTTAAAGTCACTTTAAAGTGGAGTGACTTATTTCAAGATATTTATAGAAGTTCATGTTCTTTTTAAGTTAAAGAACGTATTTTTATTATGCTGGGAATGAGCATTATCGTCCTGGATGTATGAGGTACAAGCATGTATAAAAAAATTTGTTAACCAAAATACCCACTGAAAATGTTAAAAGCTAATGTGATGAACTTGAACATGTATAAGCAAGGCACTTTGAATAACTTTAACGTAAGTTGAACATGTATGTATATGTGAACTCAAGTTCTGAGTAACATCTGTGCGGGATCTCCAACTCATGGGATTTAAATTATTTTTCCTCTCCCTGGCGTAATATGTTTCATAGAGAATTAAGGCAACTTGGCTTCTAAACTTTCTTCGAGTTAACAGACTTTATTCTGTCATGGCTATGCTTTATTATGAGTGCAACTGCAACTTTAGCTTACCTCCCGTAGAGTGTACTTTTTTAAAGCGCTTCAAATTTCTCGATTTTAGTTGCAATAAACTATCCGAAAGAAACCCACCGCAATATGTCGACACAATTACCTGTAATTGCACCTGGTGACAGTTCTGAAAGCCATACAGAAGAAAAAAATTAAATACAATTTGAGCGGTTGCGCGGAAATCTATTGTTGTTATAATTGGAAGCATACGTACATTCGACACGCAGGAAAAGTTGGGGAGGCTAACAAGATATTTAAAATAAGCTATGCATGCGTTTGCAGCAGAGTTGGTGAAAATGACTGGGTTGGACTCTGAGTATTTGTTCCTGTAACTGTGGCAGCAGAACAGAATTCATAGAACAATGATTTTGAAAACAAAATTCATTGGCAATAATTTATTTCAAACGTTTTGATTTGTCGCCTTTGAACACGAAAAATTGTTTGACTGGTTCAGTGACACGCTATGTCACATAATTTTATCCAAACGATCGCAATGAAGCAGACTGATAGCCATGATATGTTACCATGCATAGTAAGGACTCTGACGCTCTCTGCTAAATTAGTTCCATTCCTTTCTTTTCCATCACACCTGTCCACTTCCGCTATTCCTTATTTCCTACTCAGTTAAACCACGAAATTCTGACGGCAAAAAATGATAAATAGTGATTTCTTCTGTTTTCATAAGTTTTTTTCCTAATATTTTTCAAAGTTGTATTCTGACCATCTAGGTAAATCATCTAAACAGACTTGAAACTTAGCCGCAATTATAAATATAACTGTTGCTTAATTTTCATAAATTTGCCAACAGCTCTGACGCTCTTATCTTGATGCATTAATTGAGAACAAGATCATACATACAAAGCTATATTTTTACAATCTGCCATCAATGTTTCACTATTCATTTAATGTACGGAATTTTCTTCTGGTTTCCCTGTTTTATGACGCGCGTGTTCGCAAAATAACTAAACGCACTTGCAGTTCATTTTGACAAACAACTGTTTGAAGACAAACTACTTTCAATCTAGTAGGTCCTAACATACGTGTCAGTTGCTCACAAATTTTTCATGAAACCTTTCCTTTCATCGGAACTAATCACAGTGAACTTTGAATCATTAGGTAACGTGAATTTTTGACCTCTGGCCTTTAATTCAAACGACAGGCGCTTGGTGGAATTAGAGAAGGGTATCTTTTCTAAGGATAGAAGCGGATTAACTGTTGAGGCACGTACTTTCAATCCCGTTCGTTGTGACTCTAGAGAAACTTTACTAAAGAAACTGTACTACAAGGTATATTTCAAGCAGAAACGTCCCTCGTCTCCCAAAGATAAGTTCCAGCAGTTTTGAAACAGTTTTTAACTTGTTCCTCGTGGTGTTTGATCAATTCAATTAGTCTTAGTTAAAAGATCTACACTCTTACAACGAGCAAGAATATATTGCACAACACTTGCTGGTACATCTACGGTGAATATCATCGTTAAAATTAAGTTAATTTCAAGGTGTTGAGATTCAATTTTAGTTTGATTTTCCTTAGGCGTCTATAATATCTTCGTGCATGAAATTTTGAAATTTATGATGGTAGTTCCGTGATTTCGTTGCAGTATTCTACGATAGTCAAAAATTGTGGCTCTATGAAAAGTAGTAATTAAAACAAAGGGTATCGTGAAACTAAAATATTTTTGCATGTGTTCCCAAATTAGATGATGCCTTTTTGAAGGAAAACTATACATTGATTAGATACATTATTGCTAATGAAAAAGATATTGAACATTAATTTCTATTTTAATTTATCCGTCGGTGCACTTTTCAGACGTTAGTTTCTTAATAAATTTGAGTCAGCTATTTTTATGAGAATTTTTTTATTATATTTCATTTATTGACCATAACGTGGACATAACGTATGCAGACAAAAAAGGCCTTCTGTTGCATCCCGTATCACATTTATACAAAGTTGCGTGCAGTTCGACTAGGCCAGGGCAATTCATCTTCCAGACTGACAAAGTTGTTTCAACTTTAGCACCAGGTGCTCGAGTTGGATCGTTTGGAGTCCGTATACATGGAGCTAGATAGCAATACCTCTTAATCATTTCCAACGGAAAACTTTATCAGTGAAAACGATATTTTGAAAAATACGGTTTACATGTGACGTGGGTAACCACATAAATGGGCTGGACCAAATAATTCGAACAACTTTTAAGATATAAAAAATGAGTTATCCTTCTGAGCGTAACAAACAGCCCAACAGCCCAGCCCTTGGACTCGTTGTTGCTTGTTCAACGTCAGACTTGATGTAAATGACTTATTTTATTGAAAAACTGAAAAAATACGGTGAAGCAAAATCTTTCCCAGTTTTTGCTGAGACAACGGCTGGATTACCGACTCATTTTTGTCATACGCACCACACATGCTGAATGGTATTGAGTTCTGGCGATTGTGGCCTGTCCATGTGTTCAGGGTCACACTCAAATTGTTTTGCTACCGATTACGCACTTTATTTCCTAAAATATCTTAACAATCGTTGCTCTTTATTCTCCAAAGCACAACAAGGACTGGACTGAAAGAGCACAATATACGGTATAATGTATCATTTTTCCTCTTATATGTTTCACTGCTTAAAAATTGCTATGATGATTGGAACGTTCTTCTGGCTGCTTTCAGACGTAAATTCGTTCTGTCGAGGATGAAGTAGAAAATCTCGACTCAAAAGGGATTACTCGCCTCTATTGATGCATCAATGAATCTTTGTGGATTGATCGATGGATCAAATGGATCAACGGAGGATTATTTGCTTCTGAAACCAGAAGTTTCTTTGTAGCTATTTTTCGTGAGACTACGTTTTTTCAAGCTCACCGAAACAATTTTAGTTGAGTCCCGGGGTTGGTTTTATTTTAATTTTACAGTCAATATGAGGGCAGTGAACCTGTGAGTTATCGTCACAAAAAAGTTCAGTTATCATTTCCTTTTTTTACAAATTTAGGATTCATCCTATAGATGCAAATTTTACCGAGATTCATCAATTTTACAATGGGTCGTGAAAAAACCTTTTGAAAAAGTGAAGAGTTCAGTTTTTATTATCCAGGAAACTGCTTCAGACCATGCGAGCTCCTAAGAACTGTGTGGCGTATAGACGATGAAATTAAGTATATTAGCGTAAATTTTGCTACGACTTAAGAAGCACGTTAATATAATAATGCACAAATGAGCAATCTAGAATAATACGACATAAATTTTTACAAAATTTGGCTCCATTTCTTTTGATACCAAAGAAGGAATATAAAAACTAAAATATTAATTATCTAATACAACTCTTGCAACTCCTGGTAACAGTATTACCAGTAAGATGCTACGAAAAAGACTGAAAAATCTACGGATTTATTGACTAGAATTGGTGCTATTATTACTTCTCACAGAAGCATGGTAGCCTTTTGGTGTAATTTGTTTCCATTTTGATGAAATATCCTACTACATAGGTTACTGTATTTATGGATACACATCTGTTCTACTTTATGGTAGTTGAGCGATAGCCTTATAAACTCAAATGTTTATTTTTAGTAATCATTACTACGAGCTTTAATTAGGAATAAATACTCCTGAACCTAATAAAATTACGTTTAGTCACTGACTTCAAGTTTGCTCATGGCAACGGATTGCTTTTCCTCAGACGTGCGGAGGTCGGGGAGGCAAAACTCATCTGCCGGGTAGTCACCACTGCGGGGAGCACATCGGCCCCTGCTGCTACAGTAAGCCTTACGGCTGCATCG
>VCRD01000150.1:79270-193908 GCA_006783055.1 Trinorchestia longiramus
ATGCTCCATGATTGGTTATCATGTGGTTGTAGGAACATCATTACCCTAAATGATGCGCCCTGAGTGGTTATCATGTGGTTGTAGGAACATTATTACTCTACATGATGCTCCATGATTGGTTATCATGTGGTTGTAGGAACATCATTACCCTAAATGATGCGCCCTGAGTGGTTATCATGTGGTTGTAGGAACATTATTACTCTACATGATGCTCCATGATTGGTTATCATGTGGTTGTAGGAACATCATTACCCTACATGATGCTCCATGAGTGGTTATCATGTGGTTGTAGGAACATCATTACCCTACATGATGCTCCATGAGTGGTTATCATGTGGTTGTAGGAACATCATTACCCTACATGATGCTCCATGAGTGGTTATCATGTGGTTTCGTCATCAGGAATCGCTATCTAGGATGAAAAACAATATTATTCAAGTCAAATATTTACAGCCAGAAAGATTAATTCAAACTTCTTTTATGATATGCATTAAGAATTCTTCAAATCCGGACGAAAAACTCAGCTTCTGAATTTACTGAATGTATTGGGCCTCCTAAAAAATTCATGAACTTAAGTCTGGGTTAACTTAAATGTGACTAAATGATCTTTTGCCCGATGCATACCGAGTGATGATCTTATTGTTCATTTACCTCGAAAGAAAATCCTAGAGAAAGTGTGTGATCTGTAATTAGGAACCTTCATTCCTCTAAGGCAATATGTGAAGCTAGCAAGTCATCGGAAAGCAGTCATGGACTCATTACAGCTTACGATGTCATCACGGAACTGCTTCAATAACATTGCCAAATTTATTGAAATTTGCCTGAACTTCTGATGACCTACTTGTACAGGAAAATTGAAACAGAGAGCCCCAGTTCTTACTAACCAAGGCATAACACTATAATTTTTGATTCAATATCTTTGATAACAAATTTCTCATTATCAACCTAAATTGCTACAAGATTTACCTGAATCGATTTACTTTGTTCATATCAAATGAGGATGCCGACAACCAATAGCACATAGTTAGATTACCCAAATAAGCAAACTACATTGATGATAATTGCTTATCACGCCCATACAGTGATCGTTTCTGTCTTAGAAATAGATTGGTTCGCGTAACATTTGTAACACTAAAATATGACAGTATTGGTTGTCTTTTTTTTAAATTTTAGATTCTACCATAATACAAACGAATTTGCTTGTCCTAGATTTCAAACTGCAATAGCTCTAAATCTTGTAACATTTGTTGGAATTAGCAAAAGTTTCAATAATGTAGACACTTTTGTACGATGCAATTTTTGTCACTTGTGCGAAAAAAGTTTACCATCAGAAGCCCTTTTCCAGCAAGCACAGCTACGATGTTGACATAAGATCAGTCACTTGAAAATAATCCGTATGTTGTAGCTATGTTTTTCTTGATACTCTGAAGTAATATAATCTACTTGGAAATAACCCGTAGGTTTGTTTCATCTAATTTAAAAGGCTTTTCATCTACTAGAGAAGAATTCATTATGTTGAAGCTATATCTACCATGATGCTCTAACAGACTGAAATGATTCAGTATTACTGTATATCTATCAAATTTTGGACATTCAAGATCAAAATCTGAATTTCACGATCGAAATTGGTTTTCTGTACTGTCGTTTTATATCAGAAAGAAATCATATAAATCAACGTCAAATAAGTTTTGCTATACCGAGTTCAGAAGACAAACAACACATCTTGCGTAGGTTTTAGTCGGTTGTTCGAATGTTGGGCTCCGGTAAAATACTCTCACAAGCAGCTTTTTACTGCGCTGCCTCACACTCTAAGACAGAAGCTACATGTATTTTTAACTTGAATTTTACTGTAGCATGTGATAACCGTGATGACTGTTAGTCGTGAGTGCCCACGAAGATGCTCTTAACACCTTGAGCAAAAATGAAACAGCCGGACTGCACACTGACTTGGATGCCTAGTCACAATATTTAGAATAATGTTGGAGAGCTGCAAATCAATTAGGACTTTTGCCTAGATTTCAAGGAGAAAATCTGCTTTTCCCTTTTCATCGTTTTTATGTGTTTTCATTTCACGTTAAATCTCGATTTTACTGAATAAAAAATTTCACTTGATTTGTTGCATGACATCAAAAAGGTTTAATCAACCTTAAAAAAAACAGTAATGATTAAAAATTTTGAAACTGTGAAAAAACACTTCTATAAGAGATCAGACAATGTTATTTCGAAATCGGAACTCTGTGCCAAGAACGGAAAAATTTCGGGCTCATTGATAAGGCATTATGCTGTATTTGTTTGTTGAACAAATCATAGTATTCGTTTAGTGGGAGAATTATTGTATTTTATTAGCTAAAATATCATAGTGAAAAAGTATAGTATATCTCAACTGTAATGGTATACAACTCAACAAACAAATTTAGAATGTATAACATGAAACTTCGTGATGTTTACAAAACACTTTGAAACACAAGAAAAGTAAACACTCATTTCATTTCGCTGTCTATAAGTCCATCACAATTTTAATACCTTTTTGTGCTCGGTTTTGGCAGTGCAGTATGTAAAGTAATAGATCATTAGATAATTCACTAATAAGCCCAAAGTTTAAAAGAAAATATCAGACTTCAGGCCAGTAGAAAATATTTCTTAGTGTTCAAAGCACATAAAAACATCCGTGAGGTAGTTCTTTTAGGAAAACTTGCTTCTAACTTTATCCGTTAAATAAGAAAGTTCAGAAGTGATCATTCGAACAGATTCCCCAGCAATTTATTCAAGACAGCCAATAACACGGGCTTGGAGACATAAAAAGTTGGAGTAATCATATTACAGGATTTTACGCAGAGTTTCACTTAGAAGAGACTTTTGTGCGTAAGAACTTATATAATATTTAGTAGTCAGTTGGATTTTAGACGAGTTGATTATTTCATAAATGTTAAAGGTTTCGTGCTTTTATAGTGAAAAATGAAACTAGGAGTACTGATAGTCAAAAGAAGTAAATACAGTTCTGCTCTGTAAGTTGGCAACTACATACGTAGCATTTTAGCTGCTCGAAAAATCCTGAACTCTGCTGCAAAACGAACACCTGAAAGGATTTTAATTTTAGAACCTTGCAGATCATAAAGAACAAAATTATTTATTGAAAAATTTTAGACAAGTGCACCGCTAGATGCCACAGGCATGTTTTGTGTACTGCTAGATATCATATAATAGATACGAACACTAGAATAGAATAGAATAGAATGAGGCTATAGGAACGAACCTTCGGGCCCATTCTTGGGTCGGATAATTACTTCAATAATTATTCGGTTGTTTACCCAAGTCCCATGCCGTATTTCTAGCCGCGTCAACCATGTCGGCAGCGGGATTCGAACCCGGGTCTTTCCGCTCGCAAGCAGATTCGCTCACCAGTCGACCAAGCTGGTGATATGGTCGGACTCTGAGAGATGCAATACAACGATTGAAAACAGCTTTAAGATTGGTGGATCTCCACAAAATTATAGTACAGACAGAACAGCCATGCTGCGTTGCTGCCTGTTGGGATTGCACTGATTTGTCAAAAGCTTTCACTGTTTTACAAAGGAAGCTCATAGGTTAATTTGATTTTTTCTATCTAGATCGAGTTCTTAACCCACTGGGTAGGATTCTTTATGACTGTTGAAATTAAATATTTTGAGTATTTTAAAACTAATGTATTATTTAAGCGATAAATTCTCGACAGGTTCTGGAGAATTAACTAACATAAAAATGATGCAAAATTAAACTTAAAAAATAGCTCCTATGTGAAAAAGTAGTAGATGATCTCAAATTCTGAGGAATATTTGCAATCAATATCAACAATTTTTTCATATCTTTCTCTTTTACTATAACGAAAAAACGAAACACCTTATAAAATATTTCATATATTAGTTATTTCAATCTTCACTTTCAAGCATTTTTTCTATTAAGAGCTATTTTCAACATCTGCTATTGAACGAAATTAATATGAAATTCTTAAAGAATTTAGAATTGATATCACTTTTATGAACATCGGTTTGATATGTCTTATTCTTAGTCTTATTAATCAATGGAATACATTTTTATTACTACTTTACTTTGCATTTGAGTATATTTTCTGAGATTTCAATTTAGAGGTGCTTGAAAAAATTACGCCATTGTTGTAAATTATATTCAAACTGGAGATAAAACTGAATGATTGCTTCTGTGCTTTTTACATCCCTGAACTACATGCGTTTGACTCAAAGTTGATTGTGGCAGTTCTATTTCAGAATCATGCTACAGAAACATGACATTATATTCAAAAAGTCAGGACTATAAAGAAAAACTCTTCTTCGGTTTCAGAACTTGGCTGATGACTTGTAACTGATTGAAAATGACTTGCCAGTAGCATGTCGGTAGCTGATTGTAACATCTAAAAATATTTTGACGCAGATTTATTCCAGATCTCAAATTAATTACTGAGTCTTCGGATCTAGAAAGTGATATTCATGGAAATAATTGATCAATTTAAAATATAAAAGCCACCAATCAACGCAGAACTGAACCTGAAATGAACAGCGTCGGAGTTGTGTACACTTGTTAGGAAGTTGGAAGTACATACATTCAAATCAGAATTAGCGTAAACATTTAATGATTGGCTCGATGACAAGAAATTTACAAAGCAATTGTTTGAATGATTCTGCTAGTAATGAAATTCTTTTCTAAGTTATCAGATGAACAGTTTAAACAGAAAAGTATTAGTAGAGTTAGATTCGTGGGAAATCTCAAAAATTATATAATTTATGTCCGACAGTACTTGATAGAACAGTGTGTTTAACGTTCATGTACTGTAACACAGCGAGAATTAAGGAAATAAATTACTCATGGGTACTTGAAATTTTTAGATATGAATTTTTAGTAAACTGCATTAGTAACTCTAATATCTGCACATAATTTTGAGTACTGTCATTTCCTCAGAGCACACAGAAATAAAATATTACATTGAGCGAGCTTTAAGAAATATACAGTATACTAGATGTATCTAAGGCGATCCCATCAATTGTATGAGTTATTTCTACACATGCAGTATTAGAGATACATTGCAGGTGCCAGCTGTAATGTTGCACTGGCCAGCTATGCATATGAAATAAAGGCCGTGGAAACATCATGAGTTCGTGCAGAACTACTCATGAGGTTTCCATCTCTCGGAACAGCTAAGCTTCATCACTGCCATCTGCAGGGCAATTGTACTGCTCATGCGTCCAATTTTGGCAGTGACGCTCTGCATAAAAACCGCATGAAGACCACCCTGGGGAAGATTTATTCACGCTCCTGCTGCAACAGGAGCGTTCGTTTGTCTGATTACTTCATCGGTCACCCAGCGTGGCCGAGATCAAAATGTTAACGAGGGAAGTCCATCAGCTAGCGTCACAGTACCTCCACAGGCTCTTCAAACGCTTCCATTCACTAAGTTTCCAATTTGAAATCCAATTTTTAAAAAATGGAGGTACAGGGTGGGACATAAACAATGTTTCAAAACAAGAAAAATTTTGTTCTTAAAAAAAGACAGTTATTTCAAGGTCTGGCTTTGACAAATAGTTAGTAATCTACTGATCTACTACTACAAAAATAATTATTCAAAATATTTCTCTTTTTCCCTCACTTCTTTTGGAAGTCTTTTAGGAAAGTCTTTAATGGGTGTCCGAACTACTTCTAAGGGTATTTTCTCCCAGCATTTATTCAATTTGGACTTTAGAACCTTGATGCTCTGGGAAGGAGTAGGTCACTTGTCCTTTTTACAAACTTTCTATTGATTTTGACGGAAAAAATCAACAGATCCCTTTTCATGTTTCTCTACAATGAACTTCCGCATCAATAATACAGACATTGTCAATAGATAATGGCTAGTTGTTATGCAAAAAAATGAGGTATATCCTTGCAAAGTAATTTTATAAAATTACATTGGGTAATATTTACGAAATACTAATTGCTAAAATTGATTTGAAAACATGTAGCAGGAATTATGCCCCACTCTGTATTTGCACAGAATGATAACAGGGAAAGTTTGACCAGGAGCATGCACGACCATGATGAAAGGTCACTAACTTCCTAACTTTGCTCAAAATAAGAGCCTCTTAGGTTCCAGAACTTAAGCTGATAATCGTGATATTTCTACCTAACTTATCCTTTGAACAGCTTTTGTGCTCCCACATAGCTTTGCAATTCTATAGCCTTAGACTACAGTACACCTCACCACACACTTTTGCTGTGGCATAGCCTAAGACAGCAGAACATTTTGTTCCACACTTTTACTGTGGAATTATACATACATACAATGATTACAATACATTTCACCACACACTTTTGTTGTGGCATAGCCTAAGACTACAGTATATTTTACCCCACACTTTTACTGTGGCATAGCCTAAGACTACAATACATTTCACCAACACTTTTGTTGTGATACATATACCTCACCACACAGTTTTGCTGTGGCATAGCCTAAGACAGCAGAACATTTTGTTCCACACTTTTACTGTGGCATAGCCTAAGACAATAGTACATTTCGCCCCACACTTTTGCTGTGGCGTAGCCTAAGATTACAATACATTTCACCACACACTTTTGTTGTGGCATAGCCTAAGACTACAGTATATTTTACCCCACACTTTTACTGTGGCATAGCCTAAGACTACAATACATTTCACCAACACTTTTGTTGTGGCGTAGCCTAAGACTACAGTACATTTTGCCTCACACTTTTGTTGTGGCGTAGCCTTAAACTACAACACATTTTGCCACACATTTTTGCAGTGGCATAGCCTCTGACTGCAGCCACAAAGAGTCGCCATCTCGCTGGCTGGCGCCAGTTTATTAAGCTGCCTCGTTAGGCAGACTGGTGCACTTAAGGTCAACGCCTGCGGTCAACTATGCAGCAGCTCTGGTGCTTAGCATTGGGCAAAAATTGTTCCAAAACTCATATACAGCTAGCCAGAGTTGCATTCAACTTTAGCCATCATATTCACAGGTTAATTTCATAGTACTTCCTAAACATAGAAAGGTGGAACTTCTGATCCATGCAATATTTGTGAAATTTAACTGTGAGCCTCACTCATGTGCGTGGATCAGTTCTTGAGAGTGGCAGCCATTACAGTCCACGGATTAACTCCTGCGCGTGACAGCCATTACGGTGCACGGATAACTCCTGTACGTGACAGCCATTGCGGTGCACGGATTAACTCCGCGTGACAGCCATTGCGATGCACGGATTAACTACTGCGCGTGACAACCATTGCAGTGCACAGATTAGATTCTACGTGCCAGGCGGAACAACAGCATCTCCTTTAATGTTTATGTTTACAGGGCAGGAAGCGGCACGTCTGCAGGCGCAGTGGAGCAGCCTCATAGAATTAGAGCAGGTCCTCGCAAAGCCTAGGAAATTGTGTGAGCTCGAGCCAAAGGAGCTCAGAGGACAAAGAAAGAAAAATTAACGTAACTTTGCTACTTTGACGTCTGAGGAAATAGTTCTTAAAAGCTTTAAATAAACACGTGCATATTGTAGGACCTTATCCAATTAAAATTGTTTCTATATACTGAAAATTTCCTCTGATAATGTTAATTTATTGTTATTATTAAATTAAAATTGTTCGGAAATGCTGGAAATTTCTTGTCAGCCCTCGTGTTTTTTAAAGTAAGACTCGTTTTGCAGGTTACCAAAGAGCAACGATGCGAGAACATTGCATACTCTAGCTAATACCATACTAAACTTCACCCGTCAGTCCGTTTTATCTCGAGACCAGGCATTTTCTAGTCCATGAAACATCAATAAAGAAAATTAAAATGCCTGGAAGAAGTGGTCTCTCAGTTCTAATAGCCAATGAAAGGCACCTCGTGTTGATGATTAGCTTAGACTTCAGCCACTCTGAAGGGCTTCTCACTGCGAAAATTTGGAGCTCACGTATGTTGTAAAAGATTCTTCGAGAAGCTCCAAGATTAAAATCCTCCACCCGTTTATTTTAGCTAGATTAAAAGAGTACAACAACACCTGTGAAATTACGCAAATTTTTATATAGTCCACTCCTTTGAAGCTTCAGAAGTGAAAATTTCTAACCTTCGCACTCATGCTTTTGCTAAGTTTTTGTCATGGAATCAAGTAAAATTAACACAAAATGCTTAAACAACTTGCCCAATTTCCTGCAGAATTTCATAAAAGAATAGAAGTTTCACAACCACTCCCAAATACTCGCCACTGTAGCCATGAAATGCCTCAGGTAATGTGAAGGATACTGAGCGAAGACGTAAACTGCAGCGACGTGACCTTCTGCTGCGGTGAACTGTGGATGAGTTGGTCTGACTCAAGCTTGTAAGAACAGAACTTTGAGAACGCTTTCACTAGGTTATGTGAGAAAATGAATAGCCTTCATTAAATAGTTGCCTTGCACTCAAAAACATTTGAAGTTAAATAAGTCAGGAAATAAAAAAAATTACACATGTTAACTTTGGGCTACTTGTGAATGAAATTAGAAGGGCCTATAGTGATTTCGTTATTATCACTCTCCAGTTTCAACCCTCAGACATCTCTTATCTCTGAGCAGACATTGAATATCTTTATCTTACTCGGAGTGAGCGCCTGAGGGAGTAAGGGACCGTCGAGGAACCCAATAGGAGAAAAAGCAATTAAAGCCAGGATGAGTTTAATAGTTTGTATTTAGACGAATACTATATCAATTGTTGCATCTTCTTTTTTCGATGCAAATGTCTTGACGTCGAGTACTGGCGTACTGACATCTTGCCGGTAGTACGCTGGGCCGTATAGAGTCGTAGCACGTGCTCTTCTTGTTGGTGCGTAGGTTGTTTGAGCCCCATCCTGTCCTCAGACATGATGGCTGATTTCTTTTTCATTCGCTCTGCTGTTGTCTGTGTGTTGAGTTCTTCAGGTGATGAGAGTTCTTGTGGAGTTGACTTTGGAAGTGCTTGGTAGAGAGTTCGTGAAACAGAGCGTTGCAGCCTCGTTACATAGGGTGGTTGGCTGAGCACTGCTGCCTGAGCGGAACATCTCACTGGTCGACGTCGTGCTTCCGGTCGTAACGGAAACCTAGCCTGGTCGCTGGATTCACTTCCTGTGTTCTGTTTGCTCATTGGTCGATGAAAGCTAGGCTCGTCGCGGTATTTGTTTGTAGTGGAGCCATGCGATTCACTACAGGCCTTCCTGTCCCCCATACAGAGCCCAAGGAGATGGCGCGGATTTAAAATAAGTTTAATGAGTAATACCTGTGGAATGCACCACTAGTTCACACTACAATAGTGGATTGATCATCTTAAACCGACTCCGTAGAACCGAAACTTTTAGGTTTCATACAGTGCAAAAACAGTATAAGACTATCAGTTCTACATCAGAGAACGTAGAGAAGGCACCTCATTTATAGTGACTTCAGGAGGATTGGGATATACACAAGAGGAGACAGGTAAGTAAACACAAATGAGTTTAACGAGCTTGTACTTGAGTATTCTATTGGTCGTTGACTTCTCTTCCATCGTTGCTCTTGCCCACGCCGTGCACCTAGAGCCCTAAAACATAGTCTCCTGATGCCTGTTGGGGCCAGACCCTTTAGATTGTGTGTAACAGGTTCCAGCGGTGGTTGCTTACGGTTGTAGCGCTTCTGAAGACAAAATCTTGAACTAGTTTCGTCATGGGCTTATATATGTGGTACATCCTGCATGTAGGCAGGAAAGTTAGCATTTTCTCTACACTCTCTGATGTACAAATACTGTTACTGCTGTACGTCTTGGGACTAGGATAGTAAGGCATATGACTTGGGTAACAACCTAAGAATGGGCTAAACGGCTCGTTTCTATTGCTTTATTTTATTCTATATAACGTGACATGGCTCTAGTCCGACGAGGCTCGTTTCCAGTTCATATATTCACTATCAGAATGTGAGCTTGCGATGCACTACATCTGCTCCTATTTATCCAACCTGCTAGTTTTGAGACATAAACTGGATACTAACGGATAAAAATTAAAATTTGAACGAATCAATGTCGAAAAATAACATAAAGTAACTTTTAAAATACAAAAATGATTTACCCCAGAAACATGTCTAATGTAAAACGCTAAAAATTTAGATCCCTTAGCACTCGAAACTAAACACTCTAAGCTGTCATGAAGTACAGAGTTCTAAAATACCCTAAATTGAATAAAACTCATGCTCTGCGGAAGAACTGTCGGCCAAATTGTAATAAATATAGAAAGTAAAAGTTCATGATAATTTAGTACGTGATGCTTTCGAGAGTACGGGAAAAATAATTAGAAATATGCTAAATGTATCACATTAAATGTTTGAAAATCTACACTAAAACAATCACTACAAAACGTAAGCATTCATTAATGACAAAAAACTCTAGAATGATTAAAAACGTTTAAGTGGTTAACAATACAGAACAAAGGAACTCAAAATTGAAGTTTAATCTGCCACACACATGTCGAAGAGGCACTCCTCAATAACTGAATGAGGAAATCTTCTGAAAAAAAAACTTGCAAACACTGAAAGATGAGAATGAATATGTATTCAAAATCAGAGAGGAAATAAGTGTCCGAAGATTTAATAGACGTGAAATTTATACTTAGTATATAATGTATACATGCGCATCTATTTGGTTAGTACGAGGAATGTATATATCATACATAGAGGTTTATGAGTGTATTTGTTTGAATACTACGGGGTATATAAACGCCCTTTTTTATTAGTACGAGGTATATAAGTACATCTGTTTGATTAGTACGAGGTATATGAGTGCATTTATTAGATTAGTATGAGACATATAAATAAACGCATATAATGATTGGTGCGAGGCATCTGATTATGATTACAAGGTGTTGGCCCCATACAGAGTAGTAAAAACGGTGGAAACAAAGTATTGGAAGATCTACTGTCCAATCACGTTTCGTATTCACTGCGACTCTAAAATCACTGGAGCAAAAATGATTGCTCATATAATTTTTTTCAAAGCATCTTTCCGAGGAAACTAACCTGAGCTCCAACAATGGACTTCCCATCGGCGGTCTTGAACATTTCAATTTATTTATTGAATAAACTGGGTGAAGATTATTTGTCCTCGCTACAATGCTATTAACTAACGGCAGCGCTGGAGTTTGCATTCAAACCGAGGCACCAATTAGCGTTAATGAACCTCTTCAATGTCGTACATCAAAGCATTAAATTTTATGCTCAAAATAATCCACACTAATTGTGTCGAAGGAAATGTAAATAACCTCCCTGGTGGGCAGACAAGCAAGGTTTTGCTCAACCTGGCATCTGATGTTCAAATTACTTATTTTCTTTTATAATTCACCATTTTTGAGTAACATCTTTAAAGAATTATCATAAGAAATTTAAAGAAGAGTCAGGAGAGCTTAAGATTGAATTGCCTTGTGTACTAACTTGAAAGCTCATAGATTAAAATATTTAAATAGTACTCATGAATATTTGTATGATGTAACTCATTTGGGCGTTGTACAGACATGGGTGTGTCATCTACCATACACAAGAGCGAGCATTTACTGAACAGTAAACACATCAAATTCTAAGATCACTAACATGAACCAGTTACATCATACAAAAGTAACCAAAAAGGTAAAAAATAATTCATTACCATGAGGGAACACTGCAGTAGATCAGCGATTTAGATAAGACGATTTGATGAACAAAGTTTCCTTCGTTCCACGCTGCAGTAATACGAACGTGACAGTTTGACCAGTTTGATTATTAGAAATAATTATTGAGTTCGTTAACACTCCAGCCAGTAACTAATTGACCCGCTTTCAACGCAAACATCGATTTCATTTTAAAATCATCGTGGACCAAATTAATTTCTAATTGAATAGTGAACTTGATCATAAATTGATTACAGTTTTGCTTACCCACATCGTAAGGAGCTGTACTGAAAGAATGTTACAACATAAATGTTTTCAATACTTAATGTGATTGAAGATTATTTTAAAAGCGTTCGCATTGAAGCTCATTAACATTAAAATATTTTGATTTAAACAAGCGATCTAGACACACAGGGAAAGGACACGTGCATAAAATCAGCACTGCTGCGTGACAAGCAGCAGCGGCATCGAATACAATAAATTAAAAGAAGATAAAAGAACAAAGAGTGCACTTGGAGCTGCAGGTGGACACGCACTGTGATGAGAAAATAAACTTATTCGACTGCGTCTGAGTTTTGAACATCAGTTCACTATGTGGTTGCTGATGACGGTCATGTCGTAGAACAGAGAACATTTGACCCGTGAGGGATTCCGATAATTTCCACTATTGATGTATGATATGTCATATACCTCTTCAGAAAAGATTTAGAAGAATATCAGATAATTTTATACATTTCACATAGATGGTGATAACAGTTAGTGGCCCCCCAAAAAAAACGCTAAGAAAGAACAAATGTTTTCTCTAAAGCCGTTTCTTTCTAAAATTTTAGAGCATCGTTGTCTTCAAGGAAACAACGCTGAAAGAGACAACACCAAACACAAGGCAGATTCATCTAAAAGTCAATAATGTTTATGTTTCGATGTGTGTGTATGGCCGTCAATGAATGAATGACTGCGTCATCGAAACCTGCCTCACGAACACTCGCTGGTCAGCCCTGCGATGAAAGGCGTGCTCTGAAGCCCTGCAGCGACGGGTATAAAAAGACTGCTTGGTGGAGGGTGATGAGAGGCCTTCCCAGGCTCTGCGTAATGAGAGCATGTCAATGCCGCTGCCTGTGAGTCTCATTTAAATTCCTCTTGAACGCTGCATTGCAGACCATCTTCTTAGATCATCTTTTAATGACTGCAGTGGAATTCTCAAGTGCACACAGACTTCAACTGGGGGTTTATACTGAGCAGTGGGATATTGTACTGTGTGTTGTATCGTAATAAAGCAGATGCATTCATTTTGTATTTGCTGTGGCAAGCGGGAGATTTATTGCAGTTCTCCAAGAATACGGATCAATAATAATAAGTTTCTCAGAACTAAGTACTACTATAAATGTTCGCACTAATGAGGTATGGTTCGACACATTCACGTACGTCTTTATAAATCCAGACTAATATTCAAACCCGAGAGACGCACTATCTTTTTTGCAAATATCGGTTTTCCTTGCGATCTAATACTTGAGAAATGTTTGCTAAAGATCAACAACGAAGCCCGTGGTAAGCTCTGTGTCTCCATCTTCATACTGATATGTTCAGAATGAACACTAACGCATTATTCGCGTCTGCGAGAATAGACCAAGAATATTTTTGCGAGTTGCCTGGTCTTCCTGAATACATTAAGGCATAAATTCCTTTAGCGATCACTGGAGCACGGCCGAGAGGGTGGAATAGACTTTCAGTCATCGATGATTATTCATGATACATGCATGGGCGACTATCTTTTTCACAGAGTCTGTTTCTTTGGAATAATTTGAGAGCCGCGCCTTAGCTCGTGTTGCAGAAGACCCAAGCTAGTCTCTTAAGCCTGTCAAAACTGTTTACATTATTAGGCTTTAAGTTAAAGTACCTGACAAGGACTTCTGAACACATCCAGTAGTACTAAGACATCCAGTATTCCAGAATTTTATTTAATTGTTAAGCAGATTTTCCTCAGCATTCAAATCACTTAATTCCGCAAAACTATTGGTTGTACCTACGGTCGATAACAATAGTGTTTTTAACTAGAGTATATTTCATGAAAAAACAGTGTCTACTATTGGTGCTTGATTGCAATCATGACTAAATTCAGAGCGGCAAGAACTTGACAAATGCATATTTAAGACAATTTGATACTGCATTTTTTTACTTACTTATTCGGTGGTAGATTGCTTCAGGTACTGTGTGCCAATGGTGCCGCGGTCGCTATTCCCATTAGGCAAAAATCAATATTTTTTAATGTTGACTAAATGTTGCTCGTGATAGGTGGCGAATGACCTGCAAGAACCAAACACCAAATAGGTTATAGTATTTCATACGGAAGTACTTATAGGTTTCAGACAAGCCTCATTTGGAGAAACAAACTCTTACATAGAGAAAATATTTCTCTCATATTCAGGACAAGGCGGAGTCGTGCCTGAAAGGTTTAATTTGACAATTTATGATTCACTTGCATACATGTCATCTGGAGCATTTTACAGTATTTATTCATAAGATAAACTTATCATTTACTTATTTTAACCCGTGTATGCAGATACAGGTCTCTTGTTCGTCCACAGTTCAGTTTGGACTGAACAGAAACAAGAAGAATGCAAATGGACTACGACGCTCTCCAACTGCCATACGCAACACTTTTCTAATCTCGTGTTTGGAGACGAGATATTTAGTGAAAGAAGAGGGATTTGTTCACTGACGCTGATTCCACACCTCCGGTTCGAGCGCTTGTATACATTTTCATCGTCGCTAATGCATGTAGTTATATTTTACCGTTTAATTGAAGGTGAGTGATGCCGTACATTTTGCTCTGTGCGGATGGCTTGTGCAGGGATGTACACACACGCATGCTGCTATCATTTAATAATTTCTGGACTTTTTACTTCACTACAAAAGGTTAAGAAGACTAAAGGCTGCTGCGTACTTTGCATTGTTCAGTTCTCTATTCATTTTGTTTAATTGTAGGTATTATTCCACGATACGGCAAACGTTTATCCATGTTTTTCTTATCTCTATGACACGTTCCTTGCTCTTATTCTCATCGTTATTATAATCCTCACTCTCATCAGTATAATCTATTCTATCCTCGTTTTTATTCAATCGCTTTGCCTCATTCTTTCTGCTGTTTCCATCTTGATCATAATTTTTGCATTTTTTTTCTCCTAGTTGTGTTATTCTTTGCTGTGCGTAAATCAGTGCTGAATATTTTTTTATCAAAGAGGAGTGCTTTAATTGTGCCAATCATTTAACGAGAGCAGAAAGTGTTTACTTTGAACAAAGGGCATATAAGATAAATATAAATTTAGAAAACTGTTTTGCAAGTATAAAAGTTTAAAAAAGGACTAGATGTGAAACAATTGAACTTGAGTCCTAAAGTGAATGTATATGAAATATCAGATAAGAATGAAAAATTTCATTAAAAGAGCATTGTTTTTATTAAACTACAGGTCTTTAACGCCAATTTAACTAAGAGAGTAGCAAATAAAATAAATTCCTAAACATGAATGGATTGGTCTCTGCATTCTCCTCACAAATGAATTTCGAGTCAACGCCATCAAAATACCCATTTTTTCTCTTAATAGAAAATGTTCCAGGAAAATTGCCACACGTAAAGCTCGCTGGACATGCGCAGCGTCCAGCACCTGGAATCCTGGATCAGAAAGTTTGCCCATGCAATGGGAATTGCAGAAGATTTCTTCCAAACTCTCCGGGATTTTACTTTTCTTTTCAGAGCAAAAAATTTCTTGTAAGAGTGTAACGAAACTCGTTTGAATTTCACTGATTCTATGTATTTGGCATAAAGAACAGTGACAAAATCTGGATTTGCTTCTGTCTTCAATAGGTTCGTTCAATATTCACAAATTCAGTGTTATTTCTTTCCAATCATAAATTGATGGGGCTTATAAAATCTTAATACTGACCACCCTATTTGTTAAAGCAAAGTAACCACTTAAGACGATAGGTAATGTGAACAAGCTGTAATATACGTAGTGGAGTTAACAAGTTGTTGACGAAATGAATCTTAAAATGACTCGTATGATTATTTACATTATTTACATTTTCTTGAAGTTTTTACTCCAGTCTAGAATATTTTACCTTGCAGTTATTCATAGAAAGATAAGATTGAAGTAACCTTCTAAGCCGTTGAAAATCAGTTTTTGATTCAGAATGTTACGAGAATATAAAAATTTTCTGCAATAGCATCAGACGAGAGGCAGACCTCAGAAAACCTCTTTCATAAGTCCTTACAAGTTTAATTAATTTCGAAGGCACTGTACGTTCTCGTAGCACAGCTCAACTCACACCAGACATTGCCATTATTCTCGAGTTTCTGCACTCAGCAAGTCTTCAGGAAAAATTTCTGCTAAAGTTTTTCCTACTTTTATGACGGAAAACCCTCAAAGACGATGATACCAACTTCTTCAAGCCAGTGGAAATGAGACAATGTATCATCTACCATATTAATATCTAGGATTTAGGGCCACTTTACGTCTGAGGACTCTCGAAGACGATGATATTAATTTCCTCCAGTCTATGTGAATAAGACAATATATTATATTATTACATCATATAAGAATGTATTATATTAGTATTTTGCAATGATAATATCGAATGAAATTGGTAGTTTTCGAATCAAAGAGCAGTTTATCAAGATAACATAAATGCTAAATAATCTATTGTTTCGAAGACTGCGAAATGAGCTCGATGCAACAAATATCATTTGATTGAATTTAACGTCTTTTGAATCGTATTTTGACAAGATGTCTCTATGCGATTTGACTCTCTTTATTTTAATCGTTCTTTACACAGAGTTTATGCATTAATCTATTTCTTTCATTCCTAACAGCGACCGTAAAAGCGTAACTATAGCTCCTACTACCATGCATTAGTATGTATTCTAAGCTCAAGTTTTCTTTCCTATCACTGAATCCACACACGTTGCAGCCGACTAACCCACTGGTCGCTTCAGGAGAGGCCCTGCTCTTTTAGTCCTTATGGTTGTGGGCTGCTACATAATTATCATAATTGTTCCGTACCTCAAGTCATATTCATGTGTACTGTGAGCCATATTCATGCGTACCGCGAGTCATACTCAAATGTACCGTGGGGCATATTTATGTGTGCCACGAGTCATATTTATGTGCACCGGAGTCATATTTATGTGCACCAAGCGTCATATATATGTGCACTGGAGTCATATTCATGTGTACCGCGAGTTATATATGAGTGCACCAAGAGTCATTTACCTTTTGTGTAGTAAGAGACGTAGAATAGAATAGAATAGAATAGAATAGAATGAGGCTATAGGAACGAACCTTCTGGCCCATTCTTGGGTTGGATAATTACTTCGATAATTATTCGGTTGTTTACCCAAGTCCCATGCCGTATTTCTAGCCGCGTCAACCATGTCGGCAGCGGGATTCGAACCCGGGTCTTTCCACTCGCAAGCAGATTTGCACACCAGTCGACCAAGCTGGTGTCCCGTAGAAGTTGTGCATTGCGAGTTATGTAATAATTGTGAGTTGTGAGTCGTATATATATTACACACCACACAAGTCATATTTCTGTGCACTTTGAGGCATATAACTACTGTGTACCAAGAGTCACATGATTATTTTGTAGTCTGTGTAATTATTGCAGAAAAACTCATGACGTCTCTTATCCTTTTATACGTCTGATACCTGTGTGTGATTAAGGCACCTGTGCGTGATTGATGCTTTAACTTTAGACAGAATGTGACTCGGTAGAAACCGAGGAATATTAATCCGAAACAAATTCCTGCTCTTATAATCTATTTCATTTTGTTCTATTTTTTCTACAGGCAACTACAGAGTGTGCTGGGTGAACGATAATCAGCTCCAAAGGGTGCTGGGTGAGCAGTAGTCAGCTACAGAGGGCACTGGCCGGGTAATCATCAGCTACAGGAGGTTCTGAGTCAGCAGTAATCAGCTGGATTCGTTACAATGAGCTCGCACATCAAAGGACACGCATTCGACCAAGCGTTGGTCAGGAGCATTGGTGACCGAGTAGAGTTCCTTGTTGCCCCACCCAGCGGGCACCATGCCTGGCCCCATATAGCGTGGTCAGCAACAAGCTCTGTCTCACATAGTGAAATTCCTTGTAGTCCGCACATTCATTAATGGACTGCAGCATTCTGTCCGTGGGCGACTGTCCTCAGGCTCCGGACCATCCAGACTCGTCATCGAACTAGGCGAGGGCTTTCAAGAGTTCGATAAGGCACTAACCCGAAAGAATAAAGGCCCAACAATGTAGAGATGGGCCGCAGTATCGGTTTTGTGTAGTTTGTGTGTCATTTATTGAACAATTTGATGTTGTCGCATGATATGCAGCTTGAGACGGAGCGAAGAGGCAGTCATCCAGAACTTCTGAAAAATTACTTGCTCGCTGAGTACGTCGTTGACGGTTTGAAAATTAAACTGGGGACTTTTATTGCATTTAAGAACAGTCAGCTTGCTCAGGACCTTTTGTTGGATGAAATGATCGAAAAATGGAAAGGCATTGCTAAGAAAAAATATCGTATGATCGATGGAAGATAAATTTATGGTTATAGTTCATCTAATAATAAAAAGCGATTCGAAGCTTTGTGTACGTTGAATTTAAGACACGTTGTCGGAAGAAATTGAAGGTGTACAAGGAATCTTGTTAGGATGTTTTCGTTCCCACATGAATCATAACAGTTGGCTTCTTGAAAATGAAACTCTATCTGTTATGGGTGACAAGACTAGAACAGGATTAATGCAGGATGCTGAAATTTCATTTTCATGAATTTTTCATGAAGATATTTTTAAAAGACGATTTTGAAAAGTTGATTTTATAATTTTGTTAGATTTATATCTCAAGTCACTTTCCTATTTTTTTCCTTCAATTTTCCTCAGTGGCTTCATATCGCATTTTTTCTTGACTCTTAAGGCATATTAACAAAATTGAAAAATGTGTAGTAAACGAAGCACATACACTCGTAGTGAAGCAACTTCATTTTTAATTCCCTGCGCTCTCGAGATCAGTTTTATCATCAAGCATAGGAAAAAATTATTTTGAACTGGAGCAAAAATTAAAAAAATAAATCAAATACTTCTAAAAAATAAATTTTATTAATGTTTCAATTCAGATTGTAAACAAAGATTATGCAATTATAGGGAAAGTATTTGACTAAATTAATGATAACATTTCAATTAAAATTGTATATTTTTGAAAAAAGTAGTCCTCCAAAATAGTGAATTTACTATTTGAATTGGGTTTCCTCGTTAGTAGCTGGTTTGAGGTACAGGCTAGAATAGCAGTAAAAAGTTGGAGTCCTGCAGAGTTTAAAGAAAAAAAATATATGTTGACACGCGTGTTGCTGTTAGCTGTACGAGGCATCCGGTGGAGGACAGAGACGACAGGCCTGGATGCTTCTCTCAAATTAACCATCCTTTAATTTTTCCACCTAATTGGTCACCTTAGCATTTGATGAAACAATAACACATTTGGTCATTTGTGAAAACGGTCTTTTGAGAAAAGGTGCTAGTACCCAAATACAGGGATTATGGTGCTGTTTTCAGTGGACATTGTTGTTTCTAATAGGTACTTTTAAACCTAATTTATTTATGTAACCATTGCTTCCTCATCTATGCATTTATGATGAGTGATATTCAGACTGTGATGATATGCCACATCCAAGAATTCTTAAAGCATTTCTTAACAATCAGAATGCAGAGCAATAGTATTTTTGGACACTTCTGTTATAAGTTATCTTACAAAAACGAACTTCTATTGTCATATATATCGATAATTCTGTGAAATGCAGCAAAATTTCTAAAAGTCGTGTACTGTAACATTTCATTTCAAAAAATTGCTGAACTCACAAACTTTTTGATTTTTTCTAGAAAAGTCGATCCCTGAGAGATAATTTCAGAAAAGTGCATACCGTCATGTTTTTCGCACGGTAACTCTCGTCAAAGAACGTTGCTTTGCAATCTTGGATCCAAAATAAAATTCAATGATCCATTAACATTTGCATAATTTTGAACAAAATATGCATGTATTGTAATATCTACAAGAAACAAGGCGGTAAGTTACCTCAGTTAGTGAGGAGAAAGCAGACTGCAAGATGCTAGTGTACAGGCATGCGACTTATCTTACCTAACTCATGCCTTCGAATTTGACCTATTGAAACACATAAATATTTGATATATTGGAAGACATAAATGCCGACATGTGGGTGACGTGGTGAAAAATTAATAGTAACGTTTTCTCCAGATTTCATAGCGTTCGAAATGGTAACACTACTGAATACTTGTAATGGTAACACTACTGAATACTTGTAATGGTAACACTACTGAATACTTGTAATGGTAACACTACTGAATACTTGTAATGGTAACACTACTGAATACTTGTAATGGTAACACTACTGAATACTTGTAATGGTAACACCACTGAATACTTGTAATGGTAATACTACTAAATAATTGTTATGGTAACACTACTGAATACTTGTAATGGTAACACCACTGAATACTTGTAATGGTAATACTACTAAATAATTGTAATGGTAACACTACTGAATATTTGTAATAGTAACACTATTAAATACTTGTCATAGTAACACTGTTAAATACTTGTAATGGTAACACTATTAAATACTCGTAACGCAACTTGGCTCTCTAGCGTGCAATGCAAGAGCGTCATTTTCTTCGAGTGTCAGGAAGTGAAGTAGCAAAACTCAGGAATGCAGCAATAAAAACTTGTGCGAGACGGGATGACTTTTATTGTTGTGGTCTGCTCCACTAGTAAAACTTTGATGCCGAGAACAATATTTTAGCAACTAATTTAAAGTGTTCATAGAGGTGCAGTAACACGTGAACAGTGTTTGTCTGTGCAATAACGCCGTAACAGTGTTTGTCTGTGCAATAACGCGTGAACAGTGTTTGTCTGTGCAATAACGCCGTAACAGTGTTTGTTTGTGTAATAACGCGTGAACAGTGTTTTTCAGTGCAATAACGCGTGAACAGTGTTTGTCTGTGCAATAACACGTGAACAGTGTTTGTCTGTGCAATAACGCCGTAACAGTGTTTGTCTGTGCAATAACGCCGTAACAGTGTTTGTCAGTGCAATAACGCGTGAACAGTGTTTGTCTGTGCAATAACGCCGTAACAGTGTTTGTCTGTGCAATAACGCCGTAACAGTGTTTGTCTGTGTAATAACGCGTGAACAGTGTTTGTCTGTGCAATAACGCCGTAACAGTGTTTGTCTGTGCAATAACGCCGTAACAGTGTTTGTCTGTGCAATAACGCCGTAACAGTGTTTGTCAGTGCAATAACGCGTGAACAGTGTTTGTCTGTGCAATAACGCCGTAACAGTGTTTGTCTGTGCAATAACGCAGTAACAGTGTTTGTCTGTGCAATAACGCCGTAACAGTGTTTGTCTGTGCAATAACGCCGTAACAGTGTTTGTCTGTGCAATAACGCTGTAACAGTGTTTGTCTGTGCAATAACGCTGTAACAGTGTTTGTCTGTGCAATAACGCCATAACAGTGTTTGTCAGTGCAATATTCGAGCTGAGACGCTGCTATTACAAAGGATCCCTTTATTGGCTCGATAATGCTAGTTTGTTTGATTATAATTCATTAACTTGTATTACATCTTCGTCGAGAGATGGTAGCTCAAGATCAAGCAGCAGGAGTTGGCCAAGACGTCATAATGGGCAGAAAATTTTATGTATTTGTAAAATTTTAGATAAAATTAACGAAATTTCTTTATTTTTATGCTGTAGTGTTAGAGCTTCAGAGCATAGTAAAGATAAATTTGAGTGAGAAACAAATCATGTGAAGCCACTCAGTGGCATCATGGTGCACTCAGTGGCATGATGGTGCACTCAGTGGCATGATGGTGCACTCAGTGGCATGATGGTGCACTCAGTGGTATGATGGTGCACACAGTGGCATGATGGTGCACACAGTGGCACATTGGTGCACTCATGCCCTCACGAACAATACTCATGCCCCCACGAACAATACTCATGCCCCCACGAACAATACTCATGCCCGACAAACAATACTCATGCACCAAGAGCAATACAGGGGGTCCTCGGGTTACGAACGAGTTCCGTTCTCACGGACGTTAGAAAGCCAGTTTGGTAATTAAGTCAGAACTTAAGCCTATACATCACCGAAATATGCACTTACAAATGTAAATTATGCTAATTATTGATACGAACATTTACATAAATATTATATAAACATAATAGAAATAAATTAAATTGTAAACAAGGGTGAAAAAGGGAAAAACTACGGAGCGCGGACATGACAACAAAAGCTACAATCCAATATAACGTACTGAGTGAGCATCTTCCTCGTTTATGCGCAGCGTTACCACGTATTCAGCCGTGCTAGCTAAACAACTAGTACTACGCTCGGTTCGCAAGCTACGAATAGATCGCTGTAAAGCAGAACATGAATTAATAGGATTCATGGTGCTCGTTCGTAATGCCGAGTTGCCGTAAGTCGAAATGCTGTAAACCGGGGACTCCCTGTACTCGAGTCTCCATTCTTATGGTCTCCAGTACCACGTATGACAACTGCACACCTGCTACACCTGCAACACCTCCTACGCCTGCCACACCTGCCACACCTGCCACACCTGCCACATCTGCCACACCTACCTCACCTACCTCACCTCCCACGCCTGCCACACCTGCCACACCTGCCACACCAGCCCACATGCGCTGCTGAACTGAGGTGAGCTGTCTGACCTGCGTGCAACTGAATGAGTGCATTCACAGTGTTCACGTGTGTGTTGCTGTCGTTTCTAATTTATGGTGTTATACTACGTAAACTTGAGCAGAAAATAAGCTAATTTTTTGGATAATATAAAAAGGAGGAAATAGTCCTCATTCCTTGCATTATTTCCACAGAGACGAGCACGAACGGTGAAGAAGATGCCCTCTCCACGTGACTCCATTCTGGGTGAGTACTTGAGACATAAATTATATCCTGCGTGTTGTTACTCGCATGTGTTAAACACGCTCCTGCACGCCTGTGAAATCTGTTTTAAGGTTTTTCTTTCCCACTATTTCTACTTTCACCATGAAATACAGGTTGTGCCAACATAACTTCCTTTTTTCAAAGCGCTTTGCTCTGTAAAAAAGGGAGTTGTGTTGCCGTACCTTGTATTACGCTGTATGGACGAACTAGAAGTTTGGCTTGTGTTGGATGCCGCGCATGTCAGCAAGAAAGTCTGTAATCTGGACACCAAGGTAAGGCTTAAGACTTGGATGTTTGTGTTGACTGTCCACTGCCAGGTGAGTGTCAGTTGACTCTAATTTGTGATGGTGTAGGCAAAACTTTGCTCTGCAATATCGACTTGGAGCTGTTGTACAGAATCGTGTTTACTTTAGTTTCATTGTTCTCTTTTGCTTTGAATTCTACATTGGAAAAGACAAGTCTTGAATTATTTTCCTGCTTTCTGAGGAGTTGATACAAACCGTGTTTGCTATAAGAATCGGAACTCAATTTTAAAAATTTACCCAGCCGACGAAACTGAAAGAAATGTTAGCATGTAGAGGCTGCATCTTTATCAAAATATCTTTACTATTTTAACATGCATTTAACTAATCGTCACTTAGGGAAGCATTGACGAAGAGCTTCAGCAAAAATTCATAAGCTTTTTATTTGCTGCTTCAGTGCTACTCGAATCTCGCATTACGCTCAGAAGTGCTTGCATTGTAGTGAGTTTGAGTTCCAGAATGCAACAATGAGTGGACTTACAATACGGTGCTTTTTACCTGCGTCTATCGCTGCTGGCAGTGGTTGTCCTGCAATGAAAGTATTCATAATTTCCCAGATTTAATCGCTGAGTAGCCATGCGAGTCCATTACAACAGCAGTTGTCGGCCCAGTTCTGATCAATCTTGCGATAAAATCAATGAAGCACACAAGAACAATACCACACAATGGACTAGCAGTAGTTGTCGTCTGTTGTCCGAGAGTAAATTGCCTGGTAGGGTCGGAAGGGAGTTGTCCTCGTTTAGAATGATAAAGCGCAGTAGTTGTGTCAGCATGTGGTTGTGCGTTGAGCGCTCCCCTCGGCCAAATTTCGGAGAACTTTATAAGACAGCCATGCAACTTTATGCCTCACAGAGCCCACACTCTGATTGTAGTCGATATGGTCGAGAGAACTGCCAGTCTTCTGTTGGACTCGAGTGTTATTTACAAAAACAAAACTCCCAGTGAAACGAGGGGTGAGAATTTAATTTTCAAAGTTCATATGAGAACACGATTTCTAATTCATGCTTTGAAACGTTTCAACTTGAACATAAATATGCTTTCTGAATAACATTGTGTTTGCATACGATGATTGTTTCTCTGAAATTTAATTTGCCATCGTCGTATACAATGCTCACACTTAAATGCGGTATTAAAAATATATTTATTTGACATTTCTAACTCAAGTTCTAACACCTTACTTCTATGTAGATACTGCTGCTTACTGTCGCATCTACAGCGAGTAAAGAACTTTGCGCCCTGTAAATAGAACCGCACAAGAGACCCTAAACCTTGTGTTCACATCTAGCAAAATTAACTTGGCCTGCTGTAAACACGACAGTAGAGACATCTACCATTAGTTGGTAAATGGTTAATTTTGTTCAATTATTACACTCCAGTGGGCTACCTTGACTTCTATAAAATTTTGTTTGGGATTCTAACAGTTAAGATAGAGAGAGCAGTTCGACGATATAAAAGTTTCCATTCTGAATATAATTATCTAATATCTTTAGAAAAGAAGTTTGAATAAACATGTTATAAGGAATTTAAGTAAAATGTTGAGCATTTTAGGGTATCGATTCTCTAAACTAAACACCTCTTCCAATGTATATTAAGTTATACTTTCAGAAAAGTGCAGAGAGAACCTACAAAAAAACTTCTTATAATTTTGCCCATAGAGACAGCTCTTATTCCTTGTGCCCATAGAGACAGCTCTAATTTCTTGTGTCCATAGAGACGGCTCTTATTCCTTGTGCCCATAGAGACGGCTCTTATTCCTTGTGCCCATAGAGGCGGCTCTTATTCCTTGTGCCCATAGAGACAGCTCTAATTTCTTGTGTCCATAGAGACGGCTCTTATTCCTTGTGCCCATAGAGACGGCTCTTATTCCTTGTGCCCATAGAGACGGCTCTTATTCCTTGTGCCCATAGAGACAGCTCTTATTTCTTGTGCCCATAGAGACAGCTCTTATTCCTTGTGCTCATAGAGACAGCTCTTATTCCTTGTGCCCATAGAGACGGCTCTTATTTCTTGTGCCCATAACGACACCTCTAATTTCCTGTGCCCAGAGTGGCACCTCTAATTTCCTGTGCCCATAGCGACACCTTTAATTTCCTGCGCCCATAGAGAACACCCTAAAATTTTTCAACTAAATGAATGCATTTCGTTCTAATTTTTGCATTTTGCTGATAAGTGGGTTTGATTTCAGAGGTTACCCACTGTTTGAACGGTGATTAGTTAAACAAAGTGCTGTACACTAAGAATTCATCTGATAATATTACTGTTTGGGTTCATTTAAAATAACAATTTGTCTCATATATCATTATCTATGGCATAGTAGCCTAACAGTTAATGAGTGGGTTCCCAAGTGTATCCCTGAAAACATAATTATTTACGTTTGTTTGGTCGTGTACATTCTACTCGCTCGCTCAGATTGAGCACCTGTATGGGATCTTTAAAATATTGTTAAGCTGCAAGCATTTGTGTGTCACGCACTTTACTCTAGACGGACATCTACATAAAATTTAGAAGACGAAATTCTTTCAATATTTATTGACCGCTTTGAAAGTATTTGAAGTACTTGATAATGAACGACGATACTTCATCGGTAAGCAATTTCTAGTGATCCATGACATTCAGCTCTGATGGAATGTTCTGATCAAGTGTGCATTAACGCAAACAAGAATGCTGAACAATTTTTGAACGATTTTTTGGTTCTTTAGTTAAAATAAAAGATCCTCTCACAAAGATAAAAACAAATGGTAAAGGCAATGCCTTAGGACTGGTTCAATGCTTTGTGCTTAGTTTTATTCTGACAAAAATAGAATTACGTAAAGTAGGAGACCAACCACTCGTTATTCTGGTGAACATTTAATGAGGGAAAATTCTAGATATTATATAATTGTAAGGAAACTATGTCAACTTCAAGACAAAGGACTTGGCAATAACTGACTTACTTCCCGAGTCTCTTTGAAAAGAAATAATTACATTATTTTGCTCAGGCTTACGATTTCTACTTCATATTACACAGTACACTGTTGATGTGTGACCCCAAACAACAATCATTACATTATTGATACAAAAACACTTTCATTGAATCATAGATAGATATAAACTTACTAATTATTATGCATTTGTTTGGTATGAATTATGTCTTTGATTATGTGATCATCAAATGGAATGTCTACTGCATTAATTCATCTCTCAAGGAAGTACGTATTTATTCTTGAATTGTAATGCTGTCAGACATTAATTCTTCAAAACATGAATTGCTTCAAGGAATCTTTTTTTCCAGGAAAAGCATCCTAATTAAAGTGTCGATGAACTTTATTTGCTCGCACAAAATAAGTCACATGGCCTCACGAGTTCATACAAACACCAAACCAGATATGGCGATGGTGGTGCTAAAATTAGGACTGTCCACATCAAGCTTCATAAAGTTGGTTCCAGAGTGAAACACATTTGAAAACAAGAGCTCCTCCGGTCCTATACCTGACTGCTTGCAGGGTGTGAGAGCAGGGTGTGAGAGCAGGGTGTGAGAGCAGGGTGTGAGAGCAGGGTGTGAGAGCAGGGTGTGAGAGCAGGGTGTGAGAGTAGGGTGTGAGAGCAGGGTGTGAGAGTAGGGTGTGAATGCTACTCAGGTGAGCATAACTCAGTATGTTGGATAATGTCTCAAATAGACTGACTTGCACCCATTGAAGAAAAATGCCCAACTAATTTAGTAAATTTTCATATGCATAACTATAAGTTGCTACGTTTATTGAGGAGAGGCAATATCTTCAATGTTTGAACTTGAGAAAAGAGCAGGCATTTATCTTGCTATTCTTCCTCAACTGGATCCACCCTATGGAATGTAAAGGATAGTGACGAAGGATAATATTGTTTGCGTGTGTAAGATATCAATATTGTCTGATAACACTTGCTGACTGTACTACGTCTTCATTCTCCGTCTTATTCTTATTCATCTTTAATTGTTTCCAGAATTTTGCATTAGTGTTAACAGTTTCTTAATTTCTTCCACTGTGTTTCTAGAAAACTCATTTTTTGTTTTTTAATGTGGAGAGTGAAAAGATGTTTTGAACAAATTGTTAGAGTACCTACCTGAGATGACATGAATCAGTTTTGTAGCCCATTAATAGGTCTAGCATGATCGTAAATATACTTAAAATTACAGCTTTTCTCACAGTGATGTAAGTATATAATGAGTTTGCAGTTGAGAGCAAATATCTGTAAATGCTCCCTCGGAAGACAAATGAGGCATATTTTCTCCGTAGATTTATTTAGCTTGCGTTGTCCAGTTTCATAGAAAACTCGCCTCAGTTTGAAAGCCTGGAGTTGATGGACAACTGTTGTTGATGTTTGATCTGTTCAAGAACGCTAGCTACCTCATGCAACATAGGTTGTCTCCAAGGTGAAAATCTGTTCTGTAAATGATGAAAGTGACGGTTGAATATGATTGTAGTTATTGTTAATATACACTCATAAAAATTAAGTTAGGTTCATCTGAATATCTTCAAAATTGGCTTCATTGATTGGGTTTGCACAAGGCGATAAGCGACAATAGCTACTATGAGCGGCAGTAGATACTACACATACAATATACAGGTGATAACAGTACATGTACCGAATTTGTGGGATATTATCACAAACTATCTGGTATATAGTAGGCACACACACAATTGACTAATCACTATTCTTCAAGCAAGGGACATACATCCATTCCCATTTTCACCGCTATAGCCTGAAAAAAATGGTTTTCTGTTTTAAGTTTCATACCCAGATGTCTTTCGTTACTAATACAAGAAAGGAGGGACGAGCATATTATACATCCCTCATTTGAAAAATGATTAATTATAATTTTTTGTTCGAATCATTATACGTGTTGCAAAAGAGAGACTTATTTTCTGAATATATCTTAGAGAGACTTTTTATGTTTTCAGTTTTCAGTTAATAATTTGTAGAAGTCAGTTTAGTACAAGTCAGTGTCGGAAGAGGTGTACATACATGTAGTTGCTTGTTGTAAAAGATAAACGACTTTGCTGAGTTGCCAGTCCTGCCCATAGGCGAACCACGAACGTATCATAGTGTAGTATTTTGAGCAGCTCGTGCAGTGCTAGACTTAGCACTGCACGAGCTTAGCAAGAAGTTGAATGCTAACACATATATAAGAGAAATGCTGGCTTTCAACTCCTGTGCCTTAGTGTACAAATTTAAATATCATATCCTATTTCTGATCGAAATATTTTTTGTCAATTTGCTCAGTCTGTATTTTCTGCTATGTCATTTTCAAATTCAACTAATTTAAATCTAACACAAACTATACGACTCACAAGAATAGTTGATTTGTAGTATGAATCAAGCAGCTTTTATTACAACTTCTAGACAGTTAGTAAACTAAATTCGAAAACTGCTGCTGAAAACTTTGAATACGTATAACGGTGTTATCATCTTGCATCTTAGTATGTAATTTCACATGACGCAGAAAAATGCTTATAAAATTTTGTGAATGGTAATTCAGAAACCAGCAGTTCTTAGCCTCCTCTTCCCTGACCCCTCTGAGAAAAAACTTTATTCCATTCAGGTACTTGTCTTCATAAAATATCCAATGGTTTTTCATTTCGTAATACTAACATCTTAAGATCAGTGATCATGCTTCCAGTGACTGTTCCTGCCCTTTTCGTGACGTGAGGTGGAGGCTCTTACGGACATTTACAATGATCTGGAAGCTTAAGAAATAGTTTAAGTCAGTCAGTCTGTCAACTTGCCTGGTTCCTGCGTTACAAGCAGAGAAAATTCGTGTGCTACGTAGGGATTCTAGTAAGAAAAATCGGAGGCCTGGCAGCACAAGCACAACTGCACAAGTCGTTTGGCCACGAGGCAACAAAAGTTAACACACGTACTATCGAAGCAAGAATAATTGCAATATGTTGCCGAGAAACTTCCTGAATCTTCCAAATATAAAGTGAAGTGTTATTCGTCTAGAAATAGACCCTCCAGCGCCCTCAAAATTCGCTATACAGCAAGTACAATCAGTATGAGCCATTAAATATTTTAAATTGAGGGTCTTAGGTAATTTCACAACTGACTTCTGTTGAAAAAACCAATAAGGTGCAAAATAGAACGATTTTCATAATTTTGAATTTATTGAACAGAAACCTTCTACAGTTTATTAGGTACAAAGTTTCAGGAACATTGGAGTGGTACAAGTAACAGCGAAAAATGAAATAAAGATTCTCACAATATCATGGCATAAAGTAACGTTAGTGTGAACATCGATAACAACTGCACCAATGACTATTACCCTGCTCTAATTTCACACGGCCTGATCTCACAAAACAATGTGGACCGTTGAAAAATATTTTCTGACTGATATAGTCTCCCTATCAAGTAAATATTGGGTCGGCCAAAAAGTTCGTTTTTTAAATGCCATCTTCCTCTTTCGAAAACCGAACGAACTTTTTGACCGATCCAATAGACTAAGGATCGTGAAAGGGTATTTCAGTGGGTTAGGTTATGAAATACAAGACATCAAACATCGGAAGACGGGAAGGACCAGACACCATTTTATTTCATCTGTTGTACTACTGCTGCGGTTCATGCAGCCACCATTGTAGCACAACTTCAGAAATTCTTCTTCGTTTTTAAGGTGATTTATTTTACGGCGAGGTGGTGCTCATCGAGTACAACATATATATTTTTCCTTTAAAAATCTTTTACACTAGGTAGGTCTCGATATTCAAAAGCATGCGTGTACTATTGGTATCTTCAGACTGAACAATTCTTGAAATATCACGGAATTAAACAGACACAAGCACAAACTTATGAAATGTTGGCAAAACGATTGTAATCTTAAGAAGTCAAAGCATCAATTAATTTCGAACGTACATGTTCACAAATTTTGGCTACCCTCCGTGAAACATATTTTAAATGTTCATGCTTATAGGTATGCAAAAATATCATCCTTATTTGCAATAAAGCTACCATAGTGCTGTTCCAAAATACAAATGAATTATTTGTTTAAACTGTTTGTTTTCCTTTACAGAGCACAGTTAGAATACAACTTATATTTAAGTCAGTCGATTATGAATGAATTTCAATAGCCACCGAAGATGGAAAAGATATTAAGCTGTACTCACGTACTATCACAATTCACGCTGATTCAACTGTTTGTCATACTGAAACCTTCTAGGACATGATATATCACCAACACCTATTGCTAGGCTAAGCATTCCACAGTGGTCTTTGTTAATTCTGAGCTGAATACTTCCTGCAGATAATACACTGACTTATGAGTAGTACCAAACACTCTTTACCCCAACAGTGCAAGTGAAGTCGAGTAACGCGTCTATGCAGCTTTAGACACGTCACTATGGTTCGAATCAAGATACCAGCAGCTTTTGAAGTTTCGTTTGGGTGATGAAGCTCGAAAAACAAACTCTAATTTTGAACAGTATCTCGTCAACATGTCCACACCGTATGATAGACATGCAACTGCTTCACCAGCCTTCAAGAGCCATGTTTAAGTCTAATACTTCATCACGACAGCTACATTGTATTTCATGTTACTAATGCTAGTACTACATTTCCAGCCTCTTTTCCTTTCACCTTGATGGTGTGTTAATAGCAAATACATCAAAAAAGTCTAGAAATTATGCGAGCATATTATCTTTTCTCAGTAATTTCAATATAGGTAGAGTTTTGCTTTGGAGAGGCATACAGTATGATCACAAGTACCTACTAGTAATTCACGTGATATTTTTTTCGGATTCGTTGATTTTATAAATGGTGAGTTATTCGTCAACTGAAAATTAATATGCTTTGAGACCTCGTATGACTTTCTAAACGCTATATTTCTCATATTTTTCTTCTCATTCGCATGCAGGGCTTGGTCCCTTCTTATATGACAAATATCATACTACATGACCAGAACATTGATAGTATCAACGATGTTTATTTAATTTATTGTTATACACGAAACATATAAGAAATTCACAATGAATAAGCTAACGTTTCTAAAACTCTTTCATTAATTTCCATGAAGCGGGTGCCTATGCTCTCACCCATGTCACGAGGATCCAACGCTCTACACTTCAACTAACCACCACCCGAAGGCACATTGGTGTCCAGGACCTCCGCCTAATTCACTTTATCTACCTATCATTAGTTGGCGAATGCTTCTTCAACGCATTCCATAGATACTCCTATTATACCACTAAAAGTAACAGTTGACATCCTAATCACTCGTGAAATGAAAGACACATGACGACAAAATTGAGAGACAGCAATGTGAAACATTATTCGTATTGTTATTATTATGGTTACTACTCGTATTGTATTCCTGGTTTACCCATGTGAAACATTTTTCGACATGTGCAGTACGAAATTTCAGCGTGGGTAATATGTAAACTAAATTACGACTACGTCAGCGAGCCTTTGAAATTTATGATTCAAATTGAAATTCAAAAGTCATGTTTCCTCTCATTTTTCGATTCTTTCAATTAGAATAGAATAGAATAAGGCAATAGGAACGAGCCGTTTGGCCCATTCTTGGTTCAATACCGAAGTCCCATGCCGTAAAAATACCGTGAAATACCGTGAAAATTCTTAATCTAAAAACACCAAATTTGTCTGCTTGTATCCAAATATGTTATTTTATGCATTTATGTTGATTGTAAAATGCAAATTTCCTAGATTTAATCTTCATAGCTACTTGAAGGAAACTCAACTAACACCAACTCTGCTATGCAAAATACCTTCATAGAAGCTCTTAAGTCAGTAATCTAATTGGAAAAAGCTGTATCACGGAATTGAATTAAAGTGTTGAACTTGTGTAAAGAAACTGATATTAGAGCTAAGAGATCATCCGCAGATCGTTAAATTGCACGTCGAAGTTAATTAGGATAGTCTTTATATCCTAATCTAACCTGTGCGTCATGATAAATTGAACTTTAGTAACCGTGCTATCAGGATATTCCGGGTCATTGAAGCGAGGTTAATTTTCAGTAGTTCATCTAGGCTGGTAATGAGGTAGGTGCTGTATTCATGTAGAACTTCGAGTTGATACGATCAATCCTTAGATCTGGAAAAAATTGCTAGAAACTTAATTTTAAGTCCTTCATACATAGAGGGTGTCTCAAAAAAAATTTTCGGACTCTTTGAGTGTCCATTGATGGGAGGCTAAGTTAGGAGGACAATGTGTAAGTTTTCTCTTACAACACTTAATTTTTTAGATTAAAAGTTATTTTCTTTAATTTAATTCATTAGACTTGTACCTATATCAATAAGCGTCTAAATCAAAACCAAATTTATGAGTATAAGACAGTTAAAAAATGAGCACAATTTTCAGAAGACGTTGTAGACCCCGCGAATGGAAACACAACGCAAACGGCCTAAACTTGTTTGAAAGTTCATGCTAATGAAGCGAGCAATGTTAACTTTTTGGAATGTAGCATTGCTTGCCACTTTGGTTGGTTTGAACTCCTCTATTCGTGAAGTGAGGTCTTGAGCTAGAAATTTTGGTACAGATCTTATTTGGCCATTTTGTGTACGAAAGATATTCACTAGCTAAGGTCATTCTCAGTTCGTATAGAGTAACTTAATCTTGTGAATGAACAGCCAACCTCGATTACGTAACCGTGGGCTATTTAAAATTATAATCCCGTTTAATTGCATTTAATCAAGGTCACTGTTTTTTTTTCGCTGTTCGTGGGAATCTGTCGTTAGAAATTCATGACGTGCGATTAGTCAAACCTTGAGAGACAAGTTCATAAAGGATGCCTTCAGTATTCCCTGAAGACAACCCAATAGGCAGAGCTTAAGATCATTTTGGGGTTAAAAAACGTTCCTGCTATTGCTATTTCAACTTAAATCTGTGAATGAAAGGATTAGTTTCATAATTTATGAAAACAGACTACCTCTACAAACTCTTGCCTTAATATGTTCCAATTACTTTTAGATCGCGTCCTACATTATCAATCGCGTCCAATAGACCGAGGTTTATATAAGAGTCTGCGGTTGTTTCTCTGACTGAACGTTAAGAATAACATAATTATTTACGTCGTCACAATGCGTCCCAATCACAGGACGAACGAAATACTTTTTCTTATCTAATAACCTTTACGCTATATACTCGTATTTAGTTCACACCTCATAAAAATATAATTTATATAAAATCATGAAAGATACTGTTTAATTAAAAATAATCCAGTGAATCTATCGTCAAATGATTGGATGACGTCACGTCGCCTAATCTTATCGTCATGTTTACACGTTTTCCCACTTGTGATGTGTATTAAAGAGCTCGTTTTCTTGATTAGTTTAATGATGGGGCTGACCGGGGATTCATAAACTTCCATTTATTTTCATAAGAATTAATAAGAAATTTGAACAACATATGCATAAGTGAAAGAAGCTCCTATAAAATTATTTTTATAAATCATTTGTCGTGTTTTCCATTAATCACTGGCACTTAGACAAGGAAGATGAGGCTCTAACAAGGAAGTCCAACTTCTAATACAAATGAACCTCCAAACAGTACTAAGCCTATCAAGTAACGGGTTACACCAACAACGACGACTTCACATTTGTAAACTAAACACCACCTGAAACAGAATTTAAGCGTCCAGCAACCGTTGACACGTCAGTTTGAACTGCTATGCTTAGGAGTATGTCCTTAAACGTTCAGCTCCTAGATCACAGTGTGTCGTTTCTGGAGTCGACGGACAGGCTCCCTCTTAGACCTCTCCGGGCGAGAGGGGTCAGCTTGGGAGACCCAGGCCCTCTGTTGAGGGGGGTCACCTTGCGGCGGGTGTAGTTCCTCACGTGATACCAGACCACACCCTCCCCCACACACGCTATCACTGCGTCCTGGTACACAAAACCAAAGTGCCAGTGCAATTACACAATGAAATGTTTGTGAGTCCCTAGCTAGAATAAGGTGGCTTCTCACAGTTACAACTGCAATCAGGGACAAAATGTATACAAGATAGTAAGTAACACAGTTAAAACTGTAATCAGAAATTATCAGTGCTGCTACAACGCTAACTGCTACGTCTCACAGTCCACTCATACTTTAAGCCTACACCAACACTGAGGTAATACACCTCTGATAATTAATTGGGTGAAGAAAAATTTCCGCCCTTTTCGGACCAAGTCAAGAAACTACATTGAAATCTATTAGATAACGTCATATTGGGAACCTCGTCATTTCATAATTTATTTATTGCTTTCGATATTGGTAATGTTCAATACCAGCTTCTTATTTTTTATTCATAATATAATTATTTAATTCCTGTATCTGAACCCTAAATCTGTGTGGTGTTAAATAAGGGGGTAATACGAGAGATATCATTCAGCAAATTTTGACGTAGTAAAGTCACTTGCAGAGTGGTGCATGCGATCCTACGGTTCTAGTACTATACGGGTCAACTTCCTCTACTTACTGCAGATACTTCATCCCAACTATGTTTGTGCGTGGATGCACTGATGTACTCTGTGCACTACGAGTTGCATTCCGAATGTACGTGCATGAAACGTTAAATTTTCCTTATTCTAGGGATTAAATGAGTCTGTGCTAGGGTTTATTGTTCCGAAAATTGCAATTTATAAGGAAAAGTCTTATAACAAGACGTTGCTAGGTGCGACATTTATTAGCACTTTTCCTAAAGAAAACATTAATGAACGTTTGCCTGTTATTGCATGCAGCTGGAAAATTAATAATTTATCGGTCAAAACAACAATACTTTACTTTTTAGAATACTTTTTCGCAGTGTAGTTCCAACAGCATTATTAGTTGTTATATGTAGACAGCTTCATCAATAGCTTTATTGTAAACAAACACATTTTTAGCGTCAGAATGGTGTTTTGATTAATCCTTCGATTGTTTGATGGTCAAGAAGGCAAGTTCATGCATATTTTCTGACATTGGCGAGGCACGTACAGGGGTTGTTAGCGGCTCAGGTACAAGTTTTCCCACTAAAATAGCACCAAGACTAAGATGCATTCAGTCTTACATGAATCATAAAATTTTCAACTCTACCTCGGCTACGTTGACCTGTGGATCGATTCTCTTTAAAAGTACTATACTTGTCTTATATACAGCTACCCTTCTGGTATAGGGGAAATACCGGTGAATAATACTTTTTATTTTTTTATTATCCTTATAGGTAACGACATATTTTTATTTTTTATTCATATTATAATTATTTAAATCGTAGATCTGAGCCCTAAATCTGTGAGGTGTTATCAGGGTACTCGAATGAGTGTCAGGAGATATAGTCGTTTTTTGCCCAATAACGGCTCAATGAAACGAGTGGTTAGTGCTACGCAAAGATTGTAATTCCTCATTGAGGATTTGGAACAATCGAGTTGAAAATTTTAATGAATTTTGCGTTGCATATTAATAGGAGCCAATACATTTTAGTTTAAATTCTAAATTTCTTTCGTCATTAAACCAATGACTCAAGCTAAAGTCATCTGTTCATTTATTAATTGCTCTTACATTAAGAACCTATCATAAGGAAGATAATTTTTCTCACTAAGATGAGCGAAGACTCTTTTGCTTGCGTTGTCTTGAAACATTCATGCATGAATGTACCTTTTCCGTTCTTGGAGCGTGCCCGTCATTCAATGTGTATCCAGAATACGACCTGAGTGCGGGGCGTGGGCACATAAATCAACCATTAAGGACACGGACTGCAGCAATTGTGTCAATAACCAACCATTTAGGGTTACGTGTTCCCAGTCGTAAATCGCAAGATTAGAGGCGAGATAACCGGCATAATCACTGCTATTGTTGTCCTGACTCTGATTGAAACAGTACGATAACACACAGGAACAGAAATATTTCAGCTTTCTTAACACAGCTGGCTTACAACAAAGAATAAATTAGAACGCCATAGCTTTGTCGCATCTCAAGGTGTTTCGTGGGCTGAAAACTTGTAGATATAATAGAAGTAATTCCTTCCATCAGCGTCTGCTCCTCGCTAATTTATTAGTTTGCTATTTTATTAGTTTACTATTCTGTTGCTCATACATAGTACTTTCTGTGGTAACCGTACGACGAGCCATGAGCAGTACGGCCTATAATTTCCACTCTTATAATTTACAGACGTGTACTTCTTCCCAATCAATCAGTGCATCCTTTAGTTTCCTGTTGAATTGATTATGAAATCAGCAAATAAAATGAAATCCCCAAGTTCTCATGAGAACGAAAACAACCCTCATATCGAAAAGGCTATTGTTTTTAAAAAAATTAAAAGAGTGTAAATGAAATTCATTTTTGTAGGAAATCATTTGAGTTCATTGACTTTGACTTGGAACTACAAAAAACAGCATACTAGGCGGCCGAGACTTAACGGCCTCTGAAATTAATATGCTCGGCGCTGGCCTACTTATTAAAATGCTTCTGTAAGCCTCTGTGTGTGTTCATCCCACGCGAGCGCAAAATGAGAACTTTTACATGGCGTGTGGACTGATAGAGACGCACAAAGCTCTTGGCTTTTGCCACCACCAAATGGAATTGATAAAAGAGACGGTGCCTGTCGGCTCATGAGCTGCGGTCATATTTCTATGCTGTTTACGGTGCGAAATGAGAGAACGTGCAGGCTACTACGTAGCGGTCTCTTGAGGTCATGGGTGGCTAGTAAAGGAGGTTAAATAGGAAAACACTATTGAAGAACTCTTGAAAATTACCCACTGTTGTTCAGTCTGTAAATTTGAGGAATGAACTGTAGGTGCGTGATATGACATACTTAATTCGATGTGAATGAGATATGACAGTTCAAAGATTTTTACAAGGAATTGAACACTCCCAATTACGTTCTTTTGAAAAAACTTCTCCTTGATGTTTTATGATGGGTATAAAAATTTTCTCTCACAAAAAAGGACTAATAATCATGCCTGAACATGAGAAGAAGCTTTTAGTCGCTGCTGAGGGCACAACCCGTTTGTTTGCACTGTACATGCGAGGCAGCTCTAGGCCAAAGCATGGCCACAGCGTCTCTTACTCGTGTACACCTGCACGCCAGCTGATTTG
Organism: Trinorchestia longiramus; assembly: GCA_006783055.1. Lineage (NCBI taxonomy): Eukaryota > Metazoa > Arthropoda > Malacostraca > Amphipoda > Talitridae > Trinorchestia > Trinorchestia longiramus. Next base: position 116,209 of record VCRD01000150.1, read on the forward strand.
TTAACTCTTTGCCTGCTGAGGGTAGCTCAGAGTACAGCTACCAGCAGTCGTGTTCACAGCCAGTAATGTTAGCTTGGAGCGTTGTGAAAGCGACGGTAGATCTGGATACCTCTACCAAGTGTTGTGTTGGCAAGCGAAATTAACTTGGCATGTTGTGAGTGCAACGATAGCTCAGGGTACCTCTACCAAGCGTCGTGTTGCAAGTGAAATTACCTTTGCGTGTTGTGAATGAGATCGTAGCTCTCGTTACTTCTTCCCAGCGTCGTATTTGCAAGTGAAATTAACTTAGCGTGTTGTGAAAGCAACGGTAGCGAGAGCTATCGTCATTAGGAAAAGAGTTAAGCTGCGCACTGTGTAGGAAATCATTTTCGCATTCCCGTGTCCTGCTCTACTGGCGATAAAACTGCACCGCTCAGCTTATGTTGGGAGCGCAGTTAAAATTTATCTGGATTATGTCCTCCCCGGGCTCCCATCTAACAAAGCCGATTACTGCAACAATGTACTTAGAGCTAGTTTTTTGTGTTCATGTCCTGTGTTTGGCATAACAAAGAGATTTTATGGCTGACATAGTAGCGAAGCAGGTTATGAGCACTCTCAGCTTTTGAATAGCACTCTCAGCTGTAAGCTCTCGCATGCTCACAATTCAACTTACTTGTGTTGGTAATACTTCCTAAAATCATTATTTCAATTGGAAATTGTCAATCAAATAATTCTTCTTTACACAGAGCGAAATTTTTTAAAAACTACCCTTCATGCAAAAGAAGTCTTATGCTTTATGTTCTTTTCTCCATCATCTTAATACGAGTACTTGCGCTTTATACATTTCGCTGTTAATATCGTCGCAGGAGCTGGCTTAGAATATTTTTGCAAATTTCCTGATATCCTCGCTAGAGCATTTATTTTGTCTAAATTTACTGCTCCAAAGCAAGTCTATTTGCAGTTACGGTCCATTATTTCTGCACAGCGCGCTGCTCAAGAAGCTCAGGTTGCCTGAGCTTGCAGGCATGGAAAGAGACTGGTGGGGTTGAAGGGAAGGGTTAGAGGCAGTTATTGAAATATTTTGGTTAAAATGTCAACGTGCGTTTTAAATTAACCAGGTTGTTGGAATGTACAACTGAAATAAAATTCCGGGCTTGGGAGCCGTCAGCAAATATTTGTAATAGAACAAACACGACAGAGGAAATTTAGGAATGCAATATAATTTGTCAATGTCCTTTTGCTTTTTACGTGTGAAAATTCCATGGAAACATATGATGAAGACATGAACATATTTGAATAAAAGTAGGTATCACGTGCGTAGAATAAGAGTAGGTATCACAGTATGCTTTATTTATTAGCTAACTAAATAGTTAATTTGAATCTAATACGAGAAGGAATATCTAACTTTGTACTAGTGATACGTAAACGGTAAAATTTAAAATTTATTTGATATTTTTTCGATGATTATTTCTTGTAATAAATCATTGAATTGAATTGAAATATGATAGAGATAAAAACTTTGAATAAAGTTCAAAAGTGTTATTAAATGATTTTAAAAGCACGCTAATTGGGAAAAAAACGCTATTTCTTGATTGCAACTCTAATTTGTGCATTAATGATTCACCCAGCATTATTTTGCGATCAATTGCATGCTCATTTAGTCTCTTTAATGACTAGAATTTGGCAGTTAATTGAATAATGCATGTCTACTTATCAGACTCATTTCTTGTTGTGATTAAATGCCAAACATTCCTCATATTCGAACGGAAATCTTAACTTTACTTGTCCGTGGTGTGCCTGTTTCTAAAATTTGAAGCTAGTTGCAATGCAATGAAAGTTTAGTTCATACGATCCGAAAGTTCATGGAATGTGTTGATGTCGATAAATATTAGTTCTTTCTGTCTTCGTAGAACAAAGCCCAGGGTTGTCCATAAAAATTATAGCGGACTTCGAATGTTCAAGTGATCAGAAATTGAATGAGTAAGAAGATCATCTATTTCTTGAAATTAAGGCTTGCCCACGACGATTTCAAGGAGTATTAAAAGTTTGGTGATGAACACTGAGGGAGTTATAAAAGTTAAAAATACTTTTCCAATAAGAAAAGCCAGAATATTACAAAATACTCATTGCAGCAACATATCGTGTACGTTTAAATGTTAGTAACACATGAAGAAATATTTTTAGAGAGGATTCACCAAAACACAGCCATAGGCAAATTATATGTCTGCATAAGCACAGTGCAGGCATCATGATATTTCTGGAGTGAACATCTGAAAAGCGTGATGACTGTTCCTGACGCTGGGCATGGCAAGAGAAGCATCACTTTTCTCGTTCTTATGAGATGTGTACAAGTGTAACTACAAGTTCGAGAGTACAAGTTTTCATATGCCAACAATACATTGTCTATTTAAATGGACGTTGGTTCACAATTCATTACCTTAACCGCACGCTGAAGCGTGCGCTAGCTTCTGTCCTGAAATAACATTGCTTCTATGCAGATTAGTTAGTATTTCGGACTGTTGTATTTGCCAACATTTCAGAGAATAGGTAATCGGAAATGCCAACCGTTCCGTTGGAATGTTAAAAAAAGGTTGAAGAAGCTTCGTAAAGCTCTAAGGACGATGAAGTAAAACAGTGACAGTAGAGAATATGGTGGTGTAGAAATCGGGCGTTCAAAATTAAAGACGCACGTATTCTATAAGGAATAAAGCGTGTCATATTTTTCCAATTCATCATTTCATATTAATGTGGTATGTATTTTATGTATACTTATTAATGTTTACAAATGTTCAAATTAATGTCTAATCCTCCTCAATTAGGTAATGAATACTTTATATGAATACCAAGTATTCAGTAGAGTTCTTACCGAGTCAAAACACTTTTCATAACATTTATTCATGACATTGAGGACAGCTTGTGTGAGTCTTTTGATCTCACCGTTAAAACTAGACATATGTAGACAACGCATTCTAAAGTTGTGAGATTTTTCAAGTATACACTTCGCCAGAAGGATTTCTGTCATCTCTTCCGAAATGGTTATTTCAACAGGTCATCAAGGATGACGATTATCCAAAGAACTTTAACTTAGAAGCAGACCACGCGGTATGCAACTTTGAATCTCTAAGAGTGAAGTAACTCATTATTCAACGCCCGCAACGGGCATGCATTCATGCCGAGGTGTCCGTCCAGAGACAAGGGGGTCGGGCGAAGAGACCAACTCATGGGGTTCTCAAACAAAATATTGTCCATATCCCAAATGAGTTCAAGCTAGACCTAAACGAACATAACATGATTCAAAAATACACTTTTTTAAGTATAAGCGTGGACAGTTTAGTGGGAAAATCTAATTTTACTCGAGAGTTTAATATGAACTGTTAAACTAACATCCCTCTTCACCTGTACTCAGAACGAAAGAAAAAGAGAGGAGGAATTATATCTACTTAGGGTACCTGTACGCAGATCTCGGTAGAGCGAGGTTCCAGGTCAGGTCGAGCGGGCAGAAGGTACAGCACGTCTCCACCCACTGCGGCTGCCACAGCGTGTCCGTCTCTGAAAAACTCTCCTAGTCATACTTGTATCTTGAGAAATTTATAGATGAAACTATTTCAAAACACTTTGGCAGATTAACACAGTTGTAGCAATTGTTAACTTAGTATTGAGCCTGCAATTAATGAAATGAAATGTTATCGCCTTCACATATCTGCTGAAATTTTATTATATAGACCAAATGTCGGATGCTAGAAGTACATAACAAACAGGGAGACAAGCGTCAAGAAAAATTCCATTACGGAGGTAATGCTCCACTACAATATCATTTGTTACGTTGAGATTTTAGGCTTTTGCAATTCATGACAGAGTTATACCTGCAGCGAAAATTCCACAATAACAAACCCACAGCAGATTATTCTGAAAACTCTAAACATGTGGTCACTTTATGGGCTCACTTCATGTTATCAAAAAATTAGCTCGTGATCCCTAATTCTGACCGTAATTGTGAGACACTCATGCATACGTTGTGAGCTGGAAATAGTTTGTAGGTTTGAGTCATCGATGATCTCAAAAGAATTGAAATCACTTCATCAACAAATTGTGTCTAATCCAAACAAGTGCTCAAATGAAGCCATGGTCCAGAGTGATCAATACATTGGATTAGTGCAAACAAGCTCTTAATTTTAATTGATTTCTTATTTTGTTTTCTCTCCCTGCCTTAAATTGGATAATTTTTTAACCAAGAAGTACAGTAAAAATGAAACTAGGTTGAATGAAATCTATTATTCCTAGAAAGTACAGCGGCTGCATTTTAAAAATTTAAGAGTTCATTCGGTAAAATAAGCAAACGAAAATTTTTGGACTTTATTTAAATTAGTTTAAGTGAATATGGCACAGTTGGCTAACCATAGTATATGAGTATGTGTACTTTCGTGTGGCTAAAATGTTCACAGTAGAAAGGCAGTGAGAAGATGAATACTTGTAAATGTTTAGGCTGGTAAATGTAGACATTCCCACTTGATTTTTACCTCCACACGATAAATATGAGATTCCCCTTGGCATGAACAATCTGAATGACTGACAGAGAAATAATAGGCTGGCAAAAATGAAAGTATGCTCTCCTTCCTACAATATAAGAATTTGAAACAACAAATAAGAATTTGAAGGTTGAACGGACTATGGGTGTGGTGAATTACTCGTGGAGGTTTTTGGTTTACACTTTTATGTTAGGTTTGACAATGCTGAGCTAGTAACAATGAGCCGAAGCTCCATCTTGTGAGAAGTAGATATGAACATGTGCGATGTCTGGATCCAGCAGATGGAGTTGCGGCTTATATGTACAGCTAGGAAACCTAAATCATGTTTGTCTGACCTTGAATTATGCATTCATTGCAAGGGTGAAATTGAACAGAATTTCTGACCCTCAAAGTTTGCGTATTTACCGACCAATAAGCCTAATTGAAAAAGGATTCTGCTAATGAGAAAATGTAATTGCCTCAAAGTTTTAATTATTTTGCTTAGAAACTTTTTGTGTCGACAATTTTTTATTATCTTTGCAATTGCAACTTTGAAATTGGAATTTATCTGTCAGTTCTCACATGTTCGCTAAAAATGATGGTTCTTCTTTTTGTCTTACTCCTGAAATGTTGTTGGAAATATATCTTTGAGCTTACGTTTCTTAGAAAATCAGAAGATACAGTAACCAAACAAATTATATCTACTCCTCATATTCTCTTGAACTGAAGGATTATATACAAAGTTGAAATGAATAAAGGTTTAGAAATTAATAGAATATTGAAACTAGTTAGCTGTACCCACGTATTAGTTTTTACTAAAATTTCCACTAAAAATAAACAGCATGTTACTGTATATTGTAGCTATATCTCTGAAATAGCTTCACTCATCCTGATATGCTTGAGGAAATATTTTTTTCTAACTTAAATCCAGTACTTCATACAATCCAAATGTAGTAAAAAATTAACTGATAAAAAAATTCAGTAGACGTTTATGAAAAGGTAAGCTCCACCCACCAAGAAATTAGTTATGCCGCTTGTACAATTTCCTGAAGTTTACAGCGTGATGAGCAAGAATAAACCATAAATGACCCCGGCCATGACGCATGTCTTTCAGTGCATCACAAGCAGAGTGCTTTAGTTTGGCTGAACTATCATATTTACGTAAGTCTCATCGGTAATGAATAATTCCTGCCCTTGGAGCATATTATCTGTGCCTAGTCTTGGTCGTAACGCCACTATCACCGCGTGACACGTTTTCATGGATAACAAATAGTAGTCTCAATAACTTGTTGGCTGACCATTTAGTGCATGGCCGAATGCCAACACCTCGGATCAATTCGTTGAACCTCCGTCAGCAGTCTTGAGAGACTTACCTCTGATGGACGGCCTCCACCAGCAGCGCGGGCCCTAGGGGCGTAGGAGGACTGTGGGGGGCGGGGAGGCCCTCACGAGGGCCACGGCCCCGCCATACACAGATGCCCAGGTCACAAGCCGGGTCCTAGAGGCGTCAGAAGTAGTACGCATGCGTAAAGAAGATAAAAGTTTCTAGCAAATAGCATAGTAGAACGTCTAGTCATCAAAACAGTTGATGTTATATTTAGCAATGACTTGACCTCGTTTATTTTTGAAAACGTTCAATATATTCCTTACTTTTCAGTTTATATTCTTAAATCGTTTCTCAGATGAACTTCTTCTCTCCTCATTTAACTAATTTTTTTCGTTTTATACGCTCTGTTTTGTTTCTAACTATTTTAGAAACTTTTTTTGAATTTCTGTGCTGTTACACTGACGTACAGCTTCGACTGGTATAAGTATATACAAATTTTATGATTTCTTAATCAGGAACAGAAAAGGAACATTTTATGGTGACGGGACAATCGCTTTGACACTCTTCTGCAAATTCAGTAATTCATAAATAGGAATTAGAAAGTTCCCTACTGATATCAAACACTAGGTACTAAGGAGTAAAACTGAACAGAGACCTCTAATTTAGCAGTAACTAGAGTTGATTCACGCTTCACGGCACGCATGTGCTTGCAGCTCAGACGTCCTGACAATACAATGCGAATTTCCCATAAAGGATTGAAGAACTGGCTAATTAGACCGCTCAACCGTTTGATTTCCACTTCAACTGATTTCATTGCAATGTCGCGGAAGTAAAATTACCTTGCCTACAAACAATCAAAGTATTCAAATATCCAGGAGTGCGAGGGTGATGAGAGCATCACGAGTTGGTAGCCAGTAAATGCAATACGATGAAGCGCATAACTTCAAAAGGAAAGCCGGTAGTGGCAACAATTTCTAATTCTGAAATGTGAATAGAAGACTCTCACAGCTTAGAATTTTGCCTAATCACAGTCGTACAATAAGTAACAAAGTAAATAACAGTAAATTCTCGTCAATTGAATGAGGTTTAAATGTTGAAATCTTTGTTCATTTTCCATCTTACAAAAATTTAATCCACGAGATTTAAAGTAAAGTTGTTTCCACACTATTAAATAAATATTGGCATTAATATAGTTGTACTCTCTAAATGAAAACAAGCGTGTAGGAGGCAAGGGATCACGACACTGGCAGGATCAGGGAATGCGTCCAGTCTAAATTCATGGTAGGATTGAGTACAATGTTAATTTGCCAATCAATGAGAGGTCATTTGGTGATTGACTAAAGTCACTGTTAATTGCACACAAATTTAGAGTAGGAAACAACTGTCCTAAGTTGAGGCGTTCCGTAGTCTCTGCCCAGACCAAGCTCGCCATTTCAAGCTTGCAGTGGCAATGTCTCCGAATGAGCAAGTGGATTAGGTTATGTTCTCTTAGTCCGGTCACAGTCAGAAAGAAGTTTCTTGTAGAGTGCAAGCCAAGTTCAACGTAATTAAAACTTACTCTCAAATATATGGTCAGCGTCATTTAGTTTTTTTAATCTTTTCATTGCGATCAATAATAAATATGCTAAATCTGCACAAGACGTGGTTGAATCATTTGTTAGATTGGCTTCCGGTAGGGTTTAAAAAGAGTGATCCATGCAAAAGTGAAACACTTTTGATATCTAGTTATAAACTCATTTTTGTACTGCGAGCGTCGATTCTAAGAATGTTTAGGGGACTTCTGTGGCTGTGTTGCAGTAGGCGAGAATTAAGTCATTTTTAAAATAGCTTCTGAATGATGATATTTTTGAACGAGCCGCCTTTTTATTGGAAATGATAATTGAGAAAGGACGATCCTTCTATTGAGCCTTCACAAGTTTCCTAGTTTCCCAGGGAGCAGCCCTCTTACCCACACATAATAATTAACTGAGTGAATGTGTAAACATGATTGCCCCTATGTTTGGTCAGCAATAGCAGTGTACAAAATTCCCTGGCATAGATTTTTTAGGATTTCATCGAGGCGTGGTCTGCAACGATGACAGTGGGCATCTTGTCCATCGTTTTCTTTTATGTCGTCACTCATCAATAAATAAGGGCGTTATTTTAGTAACATTATAATGTTATGTTGGTGATAGTTAAGGCGACTGACTTGCACCCTCTATATATGACTCCTTCAATCGACTGAATTCCCAATATGGGAAGGTGGGCGCTGCATACCTTAATTAAACGTAATCCTCGTCACAGACCCCACTCCCGTGAAATCATCTGGGATACATTTAAAAGAAAATGATGACACAAGTTACTGACTAATGTTTACACTTGGAGCTAGTTGGCATCAACACGGCTAGACAACATAGAGACGTAAGCCAAAAAATCCCTGGGAAGGTGGTGGCGCAAGCCAGTACCTGGAGGTGGACGCGCTTCATGGTGCACACAGCTCCAGCCAGCAGGTCACCGCTCCTCCTCCGTCGGGAGTGTGAAGGACTGCCCAGGTGCGCAAGGCGGCTCACTGACTCCGTCTCATCTGCGTCGTCCATCTGCACATGGAAGCAACAGTCGCATATATGAATGAGTTACACTCAAGCAGAGGCACTGGCTTTCCTAGTCTGTAGTGTTTGTGACTCCCATCGTTTCAGATCCAATGTCTTATGGATTCGGAGTTGGGAAATGATATGTCAGCTATTTAATTCAGAATTGAACTAAGAGTCACACCTTACTAGCTAAATTAATAAGTTATAAGCTCTTCATTGTTTAGTAAAGAAAATTATGAGTCAGAACTCGTTATCTTCACTTCGGTGGCTCGTATTTGACTAGTAAAGAGTGGTCTAATACTCTGCATCGTGGTATAAAACAGTTACTAATGTGATCTAAAGTATAAGTACTAGTGTACTTAGAACACAGTATCTTCCCCTGAACAGCAGTATTCCAGTGTTGCTGCAATGATTTTTGTAATTCTGTGCCTTTAATTGCTTGATGATTGCTGTTCGCCATGCACTACAAATATAATTGTGTTCACCTCGGGGTAGTTGACACATCTTCAAATATTCCTAATTTTACTTCGTTTTGAGTTACTGAATAATTTGCTTGTTTATTCGAAAGTAACGATTACATTTCATCTGGGGGATGTGCAATTATAAAGCCCCTTGTTGTTGAAATTGACTGTTGTTGGTAGAATTGTCGTAAATTTTATTCTCGTGCTAGGGCGTAATTCTTTCCGATACTATCATCAAAAATATTATCATATGAAAGAACAAAATTTTCTTAGTGCTGGCTGAGTAATGTTAGATGCTTACTTCACTGCTGAATATTTTGAAGGCACACATGCCGCATGAATACAAATGATTGACGACTGCTTTAATTCTTTATAATTATTGAGACCCTCGCAATGAGCTTGTAGTGGCTTAGTCACTCCTCAACGCGACACAGCCTTCTCGTATTTTGTCCTGCAACTCCATTCATATTTTATTTACTGCAATGTACTGTTAACTACATTAATCAATTTCCATCTTAATTCATACGGTAGTAATTCAACTCTGTATCTGGCAAACCACATATATGTAAATCATTTTTAGTTTAGTTATCGGTAGATTCCATCTAGTCATCCAAGTGTTCAGTAAATTGTAAGATGTATTAGTGTTACTTTTGTCAATAAACAGTTCCAACTCCTACTCGGTGGTTCAACCTCGTACACCTCAGTAGAAGCGTATGTAAGACTGCTACCGTAGTAGGCTATAACTGGAGATCACAAGCGCTAACCGAATCACAGGGCGTCTACCTCGAGAACACGTAAGGCGCGATCTCATATCAGTTGCCTTAGCGGAACCACAAGGCGTAGGTAGCACACCAAAGGTCTTACAAGCTCAGCGTGATGTTTATTTTCAGGACAAAAAGCCTTCGTTGAAAAATATGGGTTGAGTAAAATACTTGCATTTAAGCATTGACACAATACTCTTAGTGGAATATGAAAGAATCTGTTAAGATAATGTATTCGCCCTTCGTTGTTGACGTTTCCTTTTTAATGTTCTTCCTGTTTGTGGAAAGTAAAAGAATAGAAACCACCGTGCATCAATTTAGAGCGTCTTGGTTTCCGGAACTCGGTCAAATAACTTCTTCCGCTTCTTCAAATTAATATCGAAAAAAGTAATAATAATATTATATTATTATTATATTAATATAATATTATTTTAATTAATGAATAATATTATTATTAATAATTATTATTAATATTAATTAATATAATAAAATTAAAGGCGATGTCGTTAAGAAATACCCGTATTTTACTTAAAAGGAATAACTGAAGTCAAGGAGGAGACTTTGAGATGAAAACTGAGCATGTACTTGAGTTTACCTCTCATTCACAAAGATTGACACCAATGTAGAGAATTGTTGACATACCTTATTGAGTTGTGAAGACGTGCAAGGCAGTTCAATCATCTGCCTACACTATCTATTATTGTCTGTTGTGGTTCCCTCGAATGCTTGAGCAGCCCCATCTGCACGTCCAATTACACTAGAAAAGTGGCTTGTGAACTTCTACAACACCGGATAACTTTTCCGCAAACTTCTTGAATGATATAGAAATCCCTCGCGGATCCGTCAAATAGTGAACACCCGTATGTTTTACCATACAGAAGGATTTCAACAAATATGAATATTTCAATTATTTTTAAAGACATATGATGCAATAAATTATTTCTATTCTAAGCTTACATTAGCTATGGGTATTTTACCAGCTTTAATATTTTGAGAATACCAGTAAATCTACTCTGATAACTCAGCGAATTTAGAAACCAATGTCTCTGTACTGTATACTCTATTGGAATTAAAATGTCCAAAGATCAAAAGCTCATTTTTTTGATGAAACTGGCATTAAAATTCCTACCTCTTTTATAGATAAAGGGTCTTTGAAAGCCCACAACCTTCAATCAACAAAGTTTACACAGCGAATACAGGTGTCTAATGAGCAGCGCTCGAACGCCGTATTCTCTGATAGTTTCTCGTGTATACATTTTTAGAACTGCTCCTCCTATACCTTCGTGCTTTTGATGATCTTTTTACTAGAGTTTTTAAAACGGATGTTTTCAAGCTTTCATTTTTGAAGCTAGCGAGCTCATATTTATGACACAGATGAATAAAAATATGCCCAAATAGCTCAGCTGAGGATTTTGTATCGATTATTTTAGAAAAGATCAATCAATGGTTTGCAAAATAAGGAATGGGATGGAGGGTAACACTGGTTTGAGTTGTTATAAAAGCATGAGACGTTGTATTGAACAACATTGAATTAAGACTATTTCCAACATAAAATAAGAAAATTGCATGAAGGAAGCGAACTTGGAGCGGAGAGAACAATTTTTCAACTTAAGTCAGTTAAGACAACTGCATTGAAAAGATGAATTCCCCAATTCATCTTAGGAAATAAAATAATTTTTATAAAATCCAGCGAGAAACTGTAAAACATGTGGTGTCATTTACCGAAGTATAATACTGAAATATGTTGCGTGAACAACTCTGAAAAGCAATTAAGATGTAAGAGTTTTTATCCATTTTATCCTGATTAGACAAGTTAAGCGGACTCAGTGTGAGGTGCAAACATTTCTGCGTATTGAGCGTTGAGTGGGGCAAATTTACTAAAGCTTTTAATTTTATCAGCGAGCTTTGCACTAAATACACCACACACACACTCAGTGCGCCACACACACTCTCAGTACGCCACACACACACTCAGTGCGCCACACACACACTCAGTACGCCACACACACACACTCAGTACGCCACACACACACTCAGTACGCCACACACACACACACTCAGTACGCCACACATTTTCAGTATGAATTTATCATGAACAAATCAAGTTTCGAACGAATATCCATGGAGATCAAAAAGTGTTAACTCCAATAAAGCTTGTATACCAAGATTATTTCAATAAGAACGTTAACTCTAAATGTCTTGCATCCGTCTGCAGTTTGTATTTAGGTTGATTTTCTAGTCGTAAGCCTAGAGAAAAAAATTGAGTGGGAAAATTTGAAATAGCAGGCAGTTACTTGAATATGATATTGATTTTTGTTTCGTAATCATCAAACATCGAACATAATATTTATAAAACTTACTAGTCAGCGATAAAAGTTTGAGGATGCACATGTTTGATCATCACTCACTCATTAGAACGAGATCTTCTGAAACCAGGATGTGTTGGGACTCAAGCCTCGTGTACTGGAGCTGAATTTGAATTGTTTGGAAATCAAGTACTGGCGGAATCTCACATTGAAATTCTCGGAATAAGAAAAGATTTGGATGTAGCATACTCTGTGAGCTAATCAATATCTGGAATGTCTGATGCTAACTTTCAGGCGTGATACAGTCGCCCAAAAAAGTATATTCTAACTTTAATGATTTTTCAGATCAATCATTTCCCTGATGAAGTTGTTGTGAGAACAATGGTTGGTTTTACGCACTGATAGCGCAATCTGGGAGGTAACAGACCTATACATCCCGCACGCTGAGTGCAAACAGCGATTTAATCAAAACGAGGTCCTCAAGACGACGTTTTATCAGTTACAACAGAACTTGCATCAAGGTAACCCGAGTAGACGAGAACTAATGGGCGTATCTTAATCCACTTAACATATATTTATTTTTAACATAAAAAATATCAAAGGCCTGAACATATTGAGCCCCATCTTCGTTGGGCCCTGAAGCCAAGACCAACCGACACGTGCCACTCAGCTGTGATCTTGTTTTGCAGCGCCCCTGAGGCGGTGAGGCTGGATGAGCGCTAGCATCTACGAGGGATGACACAGGCCTCAGCCGATCATGAGAGCTCTTAGGGCCAGCTCCGTCGTCCATTAGAAGGACTTTAGAAGACGCGCGTTCCTCTTAAAAGGCTTTATCGAGGTCTTAATAGCTCAGAGAGTAGCAGTGGTGGTCCGTTTACTCATACGGACACTAGTCACGATCTCTTGTCTAATCCGAAAGTTATATGTTAAGTCTGAGACATGTTCCGGTTTGGGATTGGTGGCACTCACTGCACTTTGATCTAGCTGCTCACGAGGTGTCCCACGCTAATTTACTTCTGTCATTGCATCTTTGTATTATCGGATCATGTCATATTCCCTTCTTAAAGTGTTCTGCGTTGCATTATCTTTTCCTACTTTCATTGCAACACAATAATTCTAGATAAAACACATTTGAACATAATTTTCCGTAAGAAAGAATAGCGTTTTCGTTTGATGGACTTCGAGGTTTGGCACTACGAACTTGAAAGCATCAAAACATGGGTTTTATTTTTTTGTAAGAAATGCATTGAAACATAGAAGAAATACTGGCATTATTATCCATGGCTCATTATTAAAGTTCATTTTCACTGAAACTTTATTCTGTAGGTAATATTTGTTTGACGTTCTTTATCACTATTACAGAGTGCGGCAACATAACCTCAATTTTTAAAAGCGCTTTGCTTTGAAAAAAAGAAGTTGTGTTGTCGCACTCTGTATGATGCATCTTATGGCGAGCGAAGCTTTGAAAATTTTGGCTTTTTCAGCAACTTATTTCCAATATATTTTAACGGCTGCAAGGAACAAGCTTGACTTCTCCATGATGCCTTATGACTGATCGACTGGGGTCTCAACACGAGATGGCTTTTCTGAGCTTCAGAGGCATGCATGCAAAATATGTTCAGAAATTTGGAGAACGTAAACTTTTGTGAAGGTCACTGGACGAGAGAAGTTTAATATAGCTGCGTCTTGGAGCTCCTAAAGCTTGCACTCGCCTGTATACTAATAATGTTAAGAAGTTATTGCCAACAAGTCACTTTACACTGGTAAATTGCAGAAACGACGACATGTGTACTAATTAATACAGTTTGTCCGTTTTCAGAGATTATATGCTCTGCCAGAGCCTGAGTTCGATCTCTAAGATTACACATAAATTATAACAAACCCCATTTCTTTCTGTTCCTTTTGCATATTCCTTTGGTGACCTAAAGTCCTTAAAAGTTCTGTTAAGGTACTGATTCCAATGTTGTAGGGTTAGAAATTATGAAACCCCTTTTCATACACCAATTGAAACGATTTTAATCGATACTTAATTTCTTAAATATTTTACATTAGATGTTTTCTGAGAGCTCGAATTCAGGTTTTGATTAATATTTCGCTACTTCTTTCTTTATGGTTTTTACAGTAAGACACACGAAGAGTTTGGCACTAGTGACGTTCTGTACATCCCAAAAATAAACCATACACACGTCATTTACCCGCTTTCAAGATCGGTAATGTTTTCTTCTATTCAAGCACTTTATGGTTGTTATTAAACAGAATGCTACACGAAGCATTCACCCAAAAACAAGACATGATATTTGATTGAATGAAATGCAATAAGCTGCGGATGATGACGATGATGCCGAGATCAAAGCAGGTAACCTTTTGTCTCGCAACACGATGTATTACACGCACTATACACAGCTCATTACTGTCAATACAATAGACAGAACACCGCCAAGCACCCTGCCAGCATTTGTGTCAACACGCCACACTGAGCAACATCAGTTGCGTACAGTATTGATAAAAGCGCTAAGAGGATAGACGCATTTGCACTTCTTTTAACAAGCGCCGAGAGAAACTAATGTAATTGAAACATATTACATATACAATGTAATGACAGCATCGATATGTGTCATTACAGAACCTATGTCATAAAATATTTGTAGGGTTCATTTTTATAACACGAGGGCATCAATGACAGACCATGGCTCATTAGGAGACTAATTGGGCGGAAACTAATTGGCCGCAGACAACAGCCACCTGATGTGAACCAGATGACAGGCTCCTTCTATTGAAGCCTGTGCTGAATCGAGCCAGGCTGTATTTTTATCGGAGTGTTTACTCCATTGCAAGATAGTTCAGGGTGCTATATTTATGCGTGGATTGGAAAAGTTTAAAAACGTATGTGAACAATAGTTGACTGTTTGCTTCCCAGTCTAATATGGTCTTAGAGCCCAAAAGTCATTCGATTTAAATCTCCAATGGCCTAATTATTGACTGAATGATCTCACGTACGTGATGATTGTTACACACAGTAGTTATCTTGATATATACATTTTTACATACTTTTGCAGAGCAATGAAAATTTTCGAAAACAAGAATCCGGTGTCTGTAATGGTCATACTAGTATGTAAGTTACTACGCACTACAGTCTACGTTAGCAGTTCACATTCATTAGATTCTACAAAACACCAAAATAAAATTATTGCACTTATTCGTATATTTCGAGAGAATGCATTGATTTTTTTGACTAAACATATCCAACGTACAATAAGACTAAGCTATAACGCTATACTCCTCTTTGTGTGAACATATGTTCGTTATAGAGTGTGTTTACATACAATGAAAAGAGATTAATTTTTAGATGGTTTTCAAACAATTGTGAGTCATCTTTTTCGTAAATACTATTTTCAAAGTTAAGCATGGTTTCACATAAATTCTGCGATCATAATGAACACCTTGTATTAAAAAAAGACTTCAAACCCAAGTTTTTACTACATTTTTTACAAAATACTTCTAAGGCTTTATGAACGAATTTTCATCTACCCTTTTTCGTCAATAAATTTACACATGAGTTAATTTGACCGTATGCAGGAATATGCTTGTAATACGATAAGACAAAAAAAGCTGATTGAAAGTAAACGCTCATAACTCAATATTGACGTAGAAAGCTAAAACTAAAAAAAAACATCAAATAATATAGTCTTAAGTTTTATTTCGCATAATATCTTGTTTGTAAATTGCCATCGTTAAAAACATTTTACAAAACACTGGATTTTCAAGAAAGTGAACTTATTAGAGAGCAGCGTGTTCTCATTGTTAAACACTACTTCGAAAATAAATCTCCATCGAAAGGGAAATACACATTTGCCTATAAATTCAACCTTCATATGAACAGTAACACTGTCAGCAATGTGGTCAGTAAATAGAGAGCAAATGACATCACAGTTTATTTCGTATCTATTGTGTAGGTTCATTCAAGACACTCCTAAATGATCTGAATGTCGATCCTGAATGAACCTCGCAGCTAAATTAAATTATTATTAATTACCTTGTATTAATAAGGTAGAAATATTTAAATTTTTACTATGCCTCGAAGTATTTTTTACGACCAGTCAAGAGCTACAGTGGGGGAACAAACATCCGCAACTGTCAAAATTCTTTATATATGAAGTTTCTAATGAAAAAAGTGATACATCAATACTATATTTGCACACACATGCATAAATTAAGAACATGCAAAAGAAACGAATGAATTATATTAATTAATGAATTTATATACAATTATAGACATTTGGAGATGAAAAAATTGTTCGTACAGAACATAAATAATTATTATTAATAATTCTGATTTAAGACTTTATAGCATAACCATTATTCAGTTTGATATCAATCAATCTTTTTCTGTAGTTCTTAATCAATGATTTGCATGTTTCTTTGGGAATTTGACCCCATTCTTCTTTACAAATTTTCTTCAAATCTGGAATACACGTTGGAGCTCTTGAATGAATTTGAATTTTCAAATAACGCCCCAAATTTTCAATAGGGTTCAAGTCTGAAGACTGGCTTGGCCATTCTAATAATATAAGATTCCGATTGATAATCCTTTTTTTGAAGACTTTGCAGTGTGCTTAGGGTTGTTATGCTGCTGTTGAGCCCAATTTTCATGGAGTTGAAGCTTCTCTACGGAATCACGAAAAATAAAGTTCAAAATATTTTGGTATATATATGCATTCATTTTACCATCTGTCACGTAAATTGCCAGAGTCATTTGCCGAAAAACTCCCCCCCCACCATGATGTTACCACCTCCAAACTTTACAGTAGGAATTGTGTTCTTCGGTACAGGCTGTACCATCTCTTCTCCAAACATGACTGCGTGAATTTCGTCCAAACAATTCAAGTTTCGACTTGCTTGTACATAGAAAATTTTTCCAGAATGTATTAAATGTATTTTTATGTTCCGAAACAAGTTTTAAACAGGTATCTCTATACCTTTTAGTCAACTGTGGAGTTTTTCTAGGAGATTATGACTTCAATTGATCCCTATGGAGTTCAATACTGATAGTTCGTAGCATAACACTAGCCGCTGAAGCTAAAAATTTTCTTGTAACTCCATTCTTGTGACCATTGCGTCATTTTCGATTCTTTCTTTGATTTTTCTTAAGGATCTATGAGAAATCTTGCGTAGTGCGCCAGATTTTATTTTGTTTTCAACAATTCCTGATGTTTAATATATGTATTTGAATAAATGAAACAATGGTAGGAAAGGGAAGACAAAGCTTCTTTGACATTTTCCTGTAACTTTTGCCAGCTTTCCACTGTTCAATAATCAAGGTTTCATAGAATTTGCGAGTTCTGCACCTTTCATAATTAATACGTTAGTTCTTTAAAATTTCTTAGTGTTGAATGAACCTGCCAGTATCTTGACATCTCAAGGTGACTGCTGATATCAATAATTGTTGAACAAGCTAGAAAGTTCTAGAAACCAAAACCTCGTTCTAACAGTATTCCGTGTCATCTAAAAGCAGAAATTTGTTCTGTACGAATACTTTTTTCGCCCCTAAATATTTATAATTGTACATAACTTCACTATCTACAAAAACGATTTTCTTAGTTTGTGCATATGTGTGGAAATAAAAGTATAAGTATATCCCATGTTTGTTGATCCAAAATTTAATTAGTAAAGAATTTGTCCATTCTTCTTTGACAGTCCAATCTAAGATGCACCAGTTGCGCTTAAAGTACATGTATTAAGTGAAGAACACTTTTGTGATTGGAGTCAAACTCCTTACACTAAATTAATTGGCGAAGCTTTCCAATGCTTTTCAAGGAGGTTACTCCTTGGCAATCAAAGAAAATATTCCATTCATATTCTACTCTACAACATATTTATAGTATTTCAGCCGTGGCAAGACGTTCCAAATTAACTCAGTGAAAACTTCGTTTAAGATTGAATATAAATCCTGCGATCAATCGAACATATCCAGTACAGCATCGCTCAAAAGAACTTTGCTGTTTGTTCCTGGTTTCTGGAGAACGCAGCATTGATCTGCATACGAGTGTGTGAATTGGCAAGTACAGGAAGCAGCTGGTGGATCTGCTGCTTGGCAACGGAGTTAAAAAAACGAGTAAATGGTCTTTTGAAAGCATAACTGATATTTCTGCTACATTGAATAAAAGAGATTGTGAGCGCTCGAGAGATCTGTTCCACAATCATTGATATGGAGCTTCAAAAGAACTGTTTTTAAAGTCCAGTACACAAGTAACTATTGAACCATTGAACGGATACCAACAAATTTTCTTGTACACGTGGAAATTTAGCAGATCCAAAGAAGATGGATGTCAAGAAAATTAAAAAAATAACTCTAAGTTTCCATAACGGTATAATTAAGCTCCCTATTTAGCACGAAATTATTTTTCACAGGCGCCGCTCTGCAATCAGAGCAATTA
This sequence comes from Trinorchestia longiramus, assembly GCA_006783055.1. NCBI lineage: Eukaryota > Metazoa > Arthropoda > Malacostraca > Amphipoda > Talitridae > Trinorchestia > Trinorchestia longiramus. Next base: position 134,552 of record VCRD01000150.1, read on the forward strand.
TGAAAATACAAGAGCCACACAAAGCGAAGCTGCCTTTCACAGTGGGCGGTATTGTGGGACAAATCGGAACGTAAAATCTCCATTGTTCCTGTGCAAACCATAGAAACTGTTGTGTAGCGTGAAGCGAGTCCCAGCGCTCTATGTTAGTGCTTTGTGTTCACAAACAAACTGTTGGCTAGCTATTTATTTGATTAGAAACGCATTCGTCGCAAATATAATTGTCCCTATTGTTCGTATATTTATTGTTAAAAAACAATACGCACATTCCTAGTATTTGGTAACAACTCGAAAACATCTTGTGAACTTTTGGTGAGTGAAATTTACTGTGATGCCAATTTTGATCGTAGAGCGTGCAAGTGCTGGCTTGTATAGCTCTTGGTAAATGTAGTATGTAATTTACACCTTGGTTTTGTAAAGCACTAATCAATACTTGTATTTTTTCATTCATTTCCAAACATTACAAAAAGTAATTTCCTTTCAACTCCACTCTTCAACGCTGCTTAAGTTCCAAACTAAACATTAAACATATCAAATTTTTGTTTTAAGGCAGGCTGAAAACATGAAATATTATATTTCTCCTAATTTCATGAGTTGGACTATTCAACCTAATCACTTCTACGTCATACCTTGTAATGAACACATGCGCGAAAACACGGGTATAAAAATTTAGCGGAAATACATTTTCTTTCATTTTTGGGAGCAAATTCAAACTGTTCAAAAAGGATCATTCAGGGTATCTGAATTCAGGAAGAGAAGGAGTTATTTTGAGAATAATACCTTACGTCATATAATACTACAAGATCACTAAAATTTGATTTAGAAAGTAAATCATTAGCGATTGGGAGTTGTTACCGTCTTACAATTAGTCTTTGAGTATCCAGTAACTACTGCTACATTGTTTGTGACCAGTCAGCCAAATGACTCTTCAAGATATCAAAAAGGCGGGTATCAGAGCTACCGGCCTGGAACAAATTGATGCCACTCGTAAGAGTGTAAATCAGGCTGCTTAATAATATCTTTTAAATTACTCACGTATAAATTTTTCAGTCGTAAGTATTTTACTAGCTAGCAATAAATTTTTACTATTCATTTCAATCAGGCAACAGCATTTCCAATCCGAGTCCACGATCCATATCATTCTCTTTCATCTTCGGACGCTATGTCTCCTCGAACACATTCTTTCACTTTTCTAAGCATCCTTTTTTCCCTTTGTTAACTAGATCAGCGCTCGCATGGGAAGCCATGCACATTCGTCCTCAAAGCATACCCATAACTACTCCCCATACTTAGCCTCAGACGGCCTCCTCCTCCCCACTCCTCCATCGTTAGTTATTATTTTCGAACATTCTGAGGTTTTCCTTTACGTTCACCAAGCATTTCTATGTCCCATAACCGTCCATCAAGATTTAGAATGCACTGCCAGGGTATCGGCGGGGTTCAATTTCTTCAACTGTTTTTCCCCTGTTCCAGCTCTCCATGATCTTCAGAAATAAGTGCCCCATTTTCATAACATCTTTTGATCTCCTTCTTCTCGCCGTCTTCATAGACCAGATGTCTGAGCCTATGTTCGTTCTCGGTCTCGCTCCACAAAGACGCACCCTCACATCCGTGTCGGGCTGCACCTCCCCCACTTTGGTCGTGTCAATATTAATCTTGTCTAACTTTCCTGGTCTCCCGGGCCTGTCGCTCCGTTATTCTAGCCGTTATGATGACGTCTGGGAGGATGAGCAAGATGTCAACCACGTGGGAAGAATCTACAAGCGATTTCTCTTATTACAGAGATCTTGGGTTTCGTACTCTATTGAATTCATGTTCAACATTTGCTGTGTTTTCCACACTTAAATTGAGATCGTTGGTTAACAAATAATTTTGTCGCTATAGTATAGAATTGTTACTAAATCTTTACTGTTAAGCCAAATTACAATAAGGGGCTTTACGTAACTATGTCTAACTTGAATGTTGTTTTTGCTGTTCCGTCAAAATTCTGTACACATATTCTACACAATACTCTACCAAAGCCCAGCGCTATTCTATTTTTTCAACGCTAAAACCGATTTCGTTTTTCATTGGGATGTGTGTGTCGTGTCGTTAAATTATAATGTCAATGACATATCACTATGATTTCGTTAAAAATAATAATGCATTAGCACTACCCGCCACGGATTTCTACAAATGAATTCTATTTAAAATATTAAGCATATATGTCATTTGTCATTTACAATCAATTTCGTGTGTACCATGTTTGCTCGAAACGCGGCCAATAAACGGTATTCTATATGACATTACCATGAACTTTTTAGAAATTTTCCTTGACAAATCGTCTTTTTCGTTGACCAACACCAAGTTGAAGGTTTATAGAAGAAAATATTTATAGAAATGATGCGTGTATCCGTCTCTTCCGCTGAAAATGAATTTAATGCGTGCAGTTTAAAATCAAGAAAATAGCAACTCGTGCCGTGGCATCTGAACGGCATGAGTGCGTAGTTCTAGGCACTTCTTGCAATAGAATATTTACTAAAGTGCTCAAAAAGTTGCAAAACTTTATTATGGTTCATAACTTGATGTTATGTCCCAGTATAAGACTTGGCTGTTACATAAACATGAGAGACAATCAAACATGTATCAAATAATTGGAGATTATGAGTTTTACAGTGTATCTTACAGTGCTTGGGATCAACGGAAAGTAGTGACAGCATCAAGTGTTCTGAACTTTAAGAACCTTCAATGAGTCAGTAAAAAAACGGAATCGGATTTGTAGAACCAGGAACTTGTATTTTTTTCAACTGAAAAAGTTGTTGTTTGATTTGTTGAAACAAAAAGATCTAAATACGTCGAAAATATTATGAATTTATGCTTTCATTAAACGTTTTTGGGGAAGTAATAGGTACAGCATATAACTAAAAGAAAAAAGAAAAAATTATTGCTCACATTATCTCCGATATACAATTAAATCTCTTGAAGATAGGTCAAATTAGGTCAAATATGTTTTCTATATACAGTAATTAAAACTAATCCGTGACTTTGAATTTGAGATATGAACTCGTTATTTTTTAACTAAATCTCTGAGAACAGAATGATAAATATTTTACAGTAATTGACGTCAGCCTTTAGATTCGAGACCAAGTTTCGCGCCTGGAAAAAGACTGATGCTGCTGCACAAGAACAAAGAATATTAAAAGTTTTGAAAGAAAATTTGGCGCAAGTTTCTTCGAGCTAGTGAGCATTAACACTAGACAACTGGAGAATATTTTAGCTTACTAATGAACAAGTACACCAATATTTCAAAAGTAGCTATAACTAGCGACAAAATTATTTGTTTACCTACCAATGTTCAATATTTTCAGTCATTTCTTGGAATTAAATGCTTGTACGATTCCAAATTTTCATATGTTATTAAGCACATGAAAAGGAATTTAAAACACTGTTTTCAGAACGAAAAAGTTATTTTGATAAAATTGAGAAGAATATCATGTTAAAAATGAATTGAAAACATATTTGTAAAGTAGAGTTTTCGTTTTAAATGTACTAATTCATGTGTTATAAGGAATTCGCATTTTTATTTTATGTGACAATCATTGAAATATATGTACTCACCAGAATATTCTATCAAGATCATCTAACGAACATGACTTATTGGAATAAGCGCTTGGAAAAGTTTGGTATAAAAGAGCGACGTTGCCTGAAAGACCATCGTAATTGTCACCAAAAGCTGAGAGCTAATTATGTCGTGAGATGAATATGATGCCATGAGTTTTGTTGAAAGACATCTCTTAAAACTTGGATACACAGAATATTGACATAAGTACTCGTACAATTCAACGTTGGTTAAATAGGAATGGCTTATGTGGATATAGACCACGACGTACGCCTCTTCACAAGCTGTGTCATCTTTCAACACGCGTAAATTTTGCCAAGCTTTCTTGGAAAAAGAAAATTGTTTTTGGGAAGGAGTGCTATGGAGTGATGAATCAAGAATTGAGTTATTTTTAGATAATTATGTAAGCAAGATTCTGCGTCAGAAAAATGAGGCCTTTCGCCCCAAGAACAAAGTGCCAGCAGTTAAACATAGAGATGGTTGCATGATATTTTAGGGTTGTTTCAAGGCAAGTGGGACTCACTTTAATTGCAATCAAGAGACTCATGGAACCTGATGACTTCATCAGGATAGTAAATTAAATCCTAAAGTTATCGTCGCAAAATCCTGAGCTTGGGCGACAGTTTAAATTCCAGCAAAACAATGACCCCCAAGCATACAGTACGTCTAAATCTGCGACTGTTTGGTTCCGTAAAAATACCAGTAATTTTACTTTCGAAGAGTCCTGACGTGAATCCAATTAAAAATCATGGCAAAAATTGAAAGTTTGACTCCATCGTCAGGCTTCAAAAACCTTTCATGAATTAGAACATGTAGCCATTGAAGAATGGAATAATGTCCCAGCACAAACATGCTCAAATTTGATTGAAAAGTATATAAGGCGTTTGATGAAAGTTATCGAGATGAAAGGTCATGCCATTGACTATTAATACTGGTATTATATTCCGTAGTTCTAACTGAACGAATATTTTTGTCAATTCATTTTTTCCAAGATTTTCTTGAAATATTTTTTAACTTAAATCGGTCATTCTGGAACTTTAATTTTACATTGTTTTTTATGTACTTAGTAACATATAAGAGTTTAGAATCATACGAGTACAAGCATTAAGCTATGATAAATAAATAAAAGTATTGAACACAGGTAAGCACACGAACAATTTTGTCGCTAACTGCATGTAAATTGAAACTTTAATGTCTTGCAGGCCCTGTAAGATTGGCAGCAGCAGATATTTTACATTCTATAGGTAAATCTTTGACTATGTCTGTTCAGGTACTAATCCCCGCAAAACACCATTTTCATGCTGAAAATAGTAAATTTAATTTTTTATTTCATCATTTAGAACGACGGTACGGCTAAAGTAGGCAAATGTTACTTTTGAATCTACAAGGATCTTTTACTTCAGTATTGGAATAAACAATATTTTAAAGAAGTCTTGCTAGATTACCGCATGAGCAGCAGAGCCTCTCGCGTTTTGGCGCATTTTGATGGTAAATTTTAAGGTGGAAGTTTACGTCATCTTTTCGTCAGATTAGCGGAGATCAGACGAGCAAATTATTACTTTAGTGGCCCGACACTGATTTCCTTGGGGATGAAGTGAAAATCTTATATTCGACAGGGAATCCGACTAGAAAAATTAGGCGTACAAATTTTTACCTAAAAACGAATTTCATTGTAATTATACTATCCTAAATAGTAATATGTACATGGTGATTAAGTACGTGATTGAAGAATTGAATGTAATATTATTTTTGAATTTTTAAAAAACTATAGTCTAATTCTTTTGAAATCGGATCTTAGAGCTAAATAAGATGAATAGATCTCCTACACTTTGAAAACCTGTGTAGGACCTCGACATACACGGTGCGGCAACATAAAAAGGAAGTTATGTTGCCGCACCCTGGACAATAAGCTCATTCTTTTGAAAGCAAGAGAGAGGGGCTTTGTACTTCTTACGATAGCGACCGAAACGAAGGAAGGAGGATGACAGCTTAATTTACAGTGGCTTGAGATAATTTTCTTGATTAAAATTTGGTGACAGCTCAGTAAGTAAAGATGAGGTGAGCCCACCTGGCCTTCTGTAGAAATACGTACATCAAGAAGTCGTCGATGTTTGGTATCGCTAAACTTCAAAACGAGCTCTCTGAAGCATTAAAATTTTCAAAGATTTTTGTAATTATGTATGAAACTTATGCAATTCATACCTGTCAGCAATAGATATCATAATTCATTGAAAATATACAAAAATATTATATACAAACTTAATATGAGTATCCTAATGATCAATTCAGTACAGAAATTAGAAATGGTTATTTTACATGGACCAATAAGTATCTAAATTTTATATACATATATGCTATATTTTATGCCATGAACCCAGCACTGTTAGACCATTACGAACTTATTTTGTACGGCATTAGAGTTACATAAAACGCAATCTACTTCTTCGTAAGTTAATTTGTTTACTTAGTATGTACTGAACACCAAACATGTATAAGCTTCGTGAAATTTTCTTAAATTATTTGCAAATAACAGTGAAAAATTAACAACACTTTCCCTTTTCAGTTTTCCGAATTATATTTAGAAAATCATCTCCACGCATTTGTTCAGTTTATAGGGCTAAGCTTTATGCTCGTTGAGAACGTCGTCGACGTTGAATTTATTCATCATTGCCATGTGATATTATAATAGATAAACATTTTTAAGAAACATTTTTCAAGTTCAAACGGAGAGTTTTCTTTATCTCCAATCTCAAAAACCGCTTGGCTCTTGACTGAAAACATTCAAGATGCATTTTAAATTGAAGCAAGGGAGGAAATAATTTCAAATTTATTTTGACGTTTGTTTTAGCATATGTAAAGATTTTGAAGTCTTAAAGCTATATAATATAAAACGATAGGGATTCATATTAGCAGCCCTGCTTCATTCATGTTTTATTTAATGATATTTATTTCGCAAGCATATTGCTTATTTATGCAAGATTATTTCAAGAAATGGTAAATCTCATTTAACAATCGATTGTCCTTGAAAGGAAAAGTCTTTTTTCTTAAACATTATTACAAATTTTCATCCGTTTTTAAATATTTTGAATTGAACGTTGAAAACTAGAGAACGGGCTTTTCACAATTCACTGATTCACTGAAAAGTGCTTTTCTGTATAGTTTTTTGCTGAATTGTAAAAGACAATAAACCTGAAAATTTAAGTAAAAATGCGATTAGATAATAAAACCATACACACTCTTGTCTCATAGTGCAAGATAGTAACCATTTACATACGTACGAACAGAATATATTAAAGTAGAAGAATCTGTTTAGTTCATTTCCCTGCGAGGTCAGACTGATGTCTGTATAAAATCATTGAACCCCAATGCTTCGTGCGCTCCTGGTGATATTTCTGTGTCAAAAACTTTTTGCCCAAAAGAGCAGTGTAGAACCCTAATAAAAGCTGATGTTTGTCTCAGGCATTATTTGCAAAGTGCAATTCTTATCTAAATTGTTACCATAGTAATTTGTGTATTTAAAGCCATGTCTTCAAGCTTATTTCCCAAACAAAAGAAAAAGCCCGGCCTCAACCATTGGATTACCGCAAGGTCGGTTCAGATACTACGTGTTGCTGCAGTACTGCTGCTTTTGGCTCTTTACGTTCTACAGCGGGTTTAATTTGCACCGGTCGATAGATCACAATTGTCCGAGTTTCTATATATATTCGTGAATATGGCATACACATGCAGCGGATCTCAATTTGTCAGAGTCACAGGCGCAAGTTTCCGCCTGCTACAAAGACGGAGATGCATCGATTTTCTGGAATACTTCCGGGTTTGCAAATGTTTTCTTGGAACCCTCTTCGTTTGGGTAAATTTTTCTTCAACTTCTCCGGACTACGAGCATCAAATAAATTAATTTTGTAGAAGAGTATCGACACCGTCTCTTGGACGCTTCAAGAACGTACAATTATTTTTCACCAGTAGCTAGGAGCTGAAGCGACTGAGTTTGCTAAATCTCTCTAATTCTGACCTCAAAATAACTTCTCGCTAATCAAATATTTTGAGCCAATTAGTTGGATCATGTCAGGACTCATGCTACCTACATTCTAAGAGAATGAACGCTTTTTTACTAGTTTGTTTTAGTGTCCGGTTTTTTCCTTGTTCAGAAAGAATATTACAGCTAACACTTTTGAGGCTCCGCTACTATGAATATTATACAAGGGCTGTTTTTTCAACCTCCGATACACTATAAAAACGGCGAATTTACATTATATATTAATTTTATTACCAAAAGTACTTCAGGGTTTTCCTTATTTCCCTACATAATCACCAAAACGGATTCAGCCCAATTGCCCGTACTTCGTACCTTCTGCGCTACGATCGATACACCAGCAAAATGAGAGTCATGGAGTGTTATCCGTTTTCTGCAAGCGTAAGGACGTAATGCAGCTGAAATCCATCCCAGAATGATTAAAGTTTAGCTGACAACTTTGTGAGTGAGGACAGTGTATGGGAATGGTGTAGAAAACTTGAAGAAGAGCGAACCGACATTCATGAAGAAAGTGGACAAGGGTGCAAGTCTGTTGTTACTGTACACTTCGTTTAGGGTGTTGATTAGGTGGTCAACATCAAAAGAAGGATTACAATCAGTAAAGTTTCTGAAGAATTTCCAGATATTTTAAGTACTGCTTCGTATGCAATCGTACGAGACCTCGGACACCGGAAGCAAGCTGTGTGCCCTTTGGGTCCGGGCTCCTTGTGCATATCAAGGCGTATTTCTCCTCACTGGCGGCTTGCTTCTTTGGAAAAGGCATCGAGAAGTTTGTGTCCCAATATGACAAATGTCTCAACCGTTTTGGTAATTATGTGGAAAAATAAGTAAGACCCTGCAGTAATTTTGGTAATAAAATTATTTTGTTGTGTGAATTGGTCTTTTTTTATGGCCCATCGGAGTTTGAAAAAATAACCCTCGTTCATATTGACATTGCTGGCATGTGAGTTCCTACCTAGCAAGAGTAAAAGTTTTGCATTGATAATGCTGCGATCCTGTTGGCTCTTTAGCCTGTCTCAGGCCTACGAATCTGTGGCCTGCAAATGCCCTAGCGAGTCTCCTACAGGACTGTCTCTCATACTTTAATGCGATAACCGAGTGAATGACTCAAAGACTGATGAGGGCATCCTTGATCTCAGCAAATCTGCATCATTGCCTTGGAACTTGCTGAGGGAGATTCACGACAAGCCACAGTATATTATATCAAGACAATGAACCGTGATAGGAATCGGGTTAACAAAGTCAGATCTAGATTACGGATTGAAGTCTCGAAGCTTAGAAGGAAAAGAAATGAGCTGCAGCTGGACGTATACAATACAGCGTTGTTATCAGGAGCACTGCTTTTACGCGGATGCAAGCAAGCAAGCTCTACAAGCATATTCGGCCAAACAATGCAAGCTGAGCTGCTATTCTAGTCTGAACCACGTAAAACTGATGTAGTATTCAGATCTAAACCATACCAAGCTGAGCTGGTATTTTGAAACGAACCACGCCAAGGTGAGCTGGTGTTCTAATCTGTACGAAGAAAATAGCAGACCCGCTAGTCTAGGGTGCACAGGCGCAACAATTTTCGGGTGGTACATTATGTCCGGTCAGCAAAAAAAAACAACATCAACTGTGCTAAAGTTACATCACCAAGAACAGCAGCTGTGCTGGAGTTGCCCTACATGGAGCAGCAGTTGAGCATAAACAGCACCAAGCAAGGAAAGAAATGTACATATTATTACAAGATTTCAGTAGAAAATTCATGCTGGGTTTTTAGTTGTATTCGATAATAATAATAGAGTTAATTTAAATCAAATAATTTTACAGTTATATCACTAAAATATTAACTGTTCGAATACAGAGTGTTTTTTCACATTGAGTTGCATTTAAATATTTATAACACGCATACATTAAAAATTTATTCGATATTCATTCAATTAGTTCATAGGATTGATGTAAGCATCTAGTTTACTGACACATTGCTACTCTAAATATTTGTAAAACTTCATTCCCATTCTCCGCTTATTCCTGAAGTTAGTTATTTTAAAATTCAAAAGGCATTTGGAAAACACAGAGAACAGAAGGCTTGTGTTGGAGTTCGACACGACAGAAAGCCGGCTTCACTTTCGATCATTCCTACGATAACGTGTCAAAGCCGACATTTATGTCCGTATTTTAAAATAAAGTTTTCATCTAGATGACAGCAAGTGGATTGATTCAGGGTGCAGTTATGTGTCATATACAGAGTGGACAACCATTGGGTGGATGGAGGAAAAGATTGGCTTATGGTCCTAAACTTATGGCAACAATATAGTATGGATCTCAGGATTTAAAATTATAATATTATGTATCTCTGACTTTGTATGAAAAATTTAATAACAAAGCTTTTAGTTCCGTTGGAGGCTCGCCAGCTTTTTTTGCATTCATTGCAAGAAAACTCCAAGTACTATGGTCACAGTTTCATCTAGACCGTTTTTATCAGTTAACGTAGCTGGTAGTTGTTGGCGCTATGTCTCAGCTAGCTATTTGATAGAGATGTATGCATACAAACTACAATTTTACTAAACTCTTCCACCCTACACTGAAGTGAATTTACAACATTCTGTTACATCTCATATTATAACTAATTTTTTAATCTACTCCCTTGCCAATAAAATAATTCAAAGGCTATCTACTCGGAGTACAGCTATGGCATGCAATCCGCACTTCAGCAGCGTCCACAAGCCACGACGTTAGACGAGTCCTGATAGATGCGTTACTGCCACGCCTCTATGTTCCGTGCAGCCAGGAGCGAATTCCCCCCAGCTCTGGTCACGGCACCAAAATGTCCAATTACTATTTAAAGTTGGAAGAAGAAACTTATTCTTGATGTGCTGTATTAGCCAACTTTATAGAGGTGACTGGCTAATTGTTTCAAGGCTGCAAATGAATAACTAGGCGACTACGAGCTGGATATTTTACGATCACATCTTCTCGAATTTCAATTATGTAATTGTTTTCATGACTGTATGAAGTAAATACGTAAATTTTTAAACGATTTTAAACCGCTATGGCTCTAGGATATAACACCAAAAAATGATAGAGAATGGTGATTTACACGGACTTGGTGAAATATGTACATAGAAGCTTTCTAAGCAAAGCCATAGAGTATATCAAATCTTTTTATTCTCTAAGAGTCGTGGTCTGCATTCAAAACTATCAGTTTTTCCAGTGTTTATGGTAAGAAATTGATAACTTACTACTTTTTATGAATAGAGTTCAATTGCTGATATGTGAGTTATGAATGATTCAATTACAGGCGATCTCCAAACAATTAATTCAAATGTTCAATTCAAAAAGGGATCTTAGCGATAATAACACACGACTCATGACAGACCAGTTGCAGGAACGCGTGAGCGACGGAGCTTAGGAAAAGATGGTTTCCAAATTTATACGATGAGAAAGTGCAGCATTTTTTGCTTTATCAGCGCGCTGCCTGTGACAGACCTGTACGTTGTTTTCCCACCGCGTCATTTGTTAAGGAAAATTTTAGAGCTAATTTGTGCAGCAACGGTACGAAATGAAGATCAATGGCGAAACTTAGAATAGTAGTTATTACTACCTTCGTGTAAAACTTCTTTAGGAATTTTTACTACTCAAGAAATAGAGTAACTAGAAACTTTTTAGATAGGAAAGAAGAAATTATGTATGTTCATAAGATAAACATATTCAATTTATTAGCGCCTTCAGACATGACCAATAAATATAATACATGTGTTAACTGATATAATCATCAATTTCTCTAAGTCATTACTAGTTCAAAGTTTGTGGAAGACAGACGTCGTTTAAAAACGAATGGAATCAAATATAAAAGAAACCGTATGTAATCAAACCGTCGAGTAATTATTGGGATCTAAAATACTGAGCGGTGTGTTTACACGGAAATGTAATCAAGAGCAATAGTTCTTTGAGGACTGCCGTGTTTGGCTTCTTCTTTAACGTTGGTGGCTGACGGTCGCTGCACTTTATCTTCACTGGCGCTTCGAGTTGAGAAAACTGTGAGCACAATCAACAATTTTGTCGATGATCTATGCATCGCTTTCATGTTATTTGACAGCTACTATAGTCGATCATGTTTTATAAGGCTTGTCCTTAATATGTGTTCAGTCTTTTTTTACGGTGTTCACTCATCCCTGCACCTACCTCTTTTTGAATAGCATCTTAGCACTGTTTTCTCAGCTTTTGAAGAAGTTTGTATTGTAATTTAAATCGTCCTAATTCTACGAGTTTGAGTAAGAAAAACAGAGAAGCAGTCAATTGTAGAATATCTGACGACAATCTCATCAGTATGTTTGCGGATACCGTTTGAATTTGCAGACCCGTATGCTGGTTGAAATTTAATTTCATCAGCAGCCTATTGAACATGGATTACATACGCCCGACCTGAATTACATCGACTGTTCTAACCAAATTCACGATATTTTTCAATATGTATGAATGCCCGTGTGATGAAATCTATCCAACCATGAAATTTTTCTTTCATATTTAATCTTCACTCTTGGTTCCTGAAGCAAGATAAATGTTCGAGCACACGCGTGTGAAGTTACAATGAATTCATACTACTTGACAGACTCTTCTAACAATTCTGTCAATAGCACTCCTCGTCAGCCATTTCTAGAAGTTTCTGACTATAAATAGTGTACATGGCATTGAGTTGCTTTCAATTCGAAGGAAATGCAATTAATGATGGAAAAAATCATATGCATTTGGATGCAGTTATACTTGTTTTTTAAATCAATTCAATTTGATGCATATAAAACTTTTTTGACCTTCCCAAATAGAAACAAAAAAGATTGTTAACTTAAAAAAATTAAGAGCCTTTAAGTTTACCTTCCTTTCTGCCAGATCGAAAGCGTCTTTAGAACATTCACTTGTGTTTCCCTTTCCACAGACAGAATTCTTCTAAAACCTTTAAAACACACTCAGGATTTTTCAGCTCGTTCCAATTGCGTTTACACAGGAACTGAGAATGATTCTCATGGTCTTGCTTCTTTACATTCCTTTGGCCCAGAATCAAGCCAATTCAATTTTTATGAGATGCCAACGATGTGCCTGCGAGCTATCAATGATAGAAGAATTTTTTCGAACTCTCAGAGTGACGAAAATAATTCCGTTTGGAAAGACTAGTAGCCAATTTAGACGGTCTATATTTACCCCACATTTTACCACTGTTGTAGGCTACGAGCACTACAAAAATCTGTTACTTTTCACCATAAATAAGTTGGTTTCTCTAAAGAATACAAACTTCTCAATTCCTACAAATTTGTATACATGAGAACTAATGCTTCATTTCTGCAGCCAAGTCATATCACAGACCCTATTTTAAGATTACATGGACGTCAGTTTAATTTTTGGCCGAATTTTTCAAGATTTTTTTCCTCGCTTCTTGCTCATTAAAGCTGCGTAGGAAACACTATGTAGTCAATAAAAACTTATGCATCATTATACAGTAGGATAGAAAGCTTTTGAACGAATGGGATAAGGAATTTATTTAGTTTCATTACTATAAGCATTTTAGTACATTTTTTTATCGCTATCAAACATTTCTGTGTCTCGCCATCGAATGATAATCCCATTCGACGTAATTAGAATGTTACTGTTCTATTCTGATGCGTACTTACTATAACTGGGATGTAAGGCCCAAAATGCAATTTGAGATAACTGTTTTTTTTTCACGTCGAAGAACCTCTTGAGTACCACGTTTGTATAAAGGCGTAGTTCAGTTTCAGTAGTTATTCAAGAGTAATGCGCGTTTTTCAGTCGCAAGTGCACAAACCCTTTGAGTATCACAGTAGGAGTAGTTATCTACATCTGTCAGTAATGCAGGAATGTTCTTCACAAATCTGTGGTACTCATAAGTCGTTTGAATAAGAACAGGGAAAAAAGGTTGGTGTTGTCCCTAAAACAACTTGTTTGTTTTCTCGCAGCGCTTAAAGGAAGTTGCATTACAGAGCGTTCTCCTCTCTCTGACTTTCGTAAAAAATTCTGCTGTTAGCACAGCCACCATGGTCGAGTGGTCTGCGGCCCGTGTTCTGTATCGGGTCTCTGCTTCATGTAGAAAGACCGCGGGTTCGAACCCGGCCAAGGACACGAGTTATTTCTCGTACGCCGCACCGTGCACTCAACCCGCTAAGCACTCAAGCCCATGAAGACGCCCATCAACCTCCCGGGATCGTCGCATGGAGATCACCATCACCCTTACTCTTAGAATGTTAACCTTAAGAATTTGAAAAACCAATGTACTAATGTCTATGTACTGTGTACTCGATTGGAAATAAAGATTGTTTGTTTGTTAGTAAAGCTCTATGCTCAGCATTCTAAATTATATTATAGATGTACTTTCCTCACCAGCAAAACACTTTCATTCAAATCTCCATATTATGGAATGATATAATTTTATAAGCTACACAACCGTACGTATTTGTCAAATGTTGTATGAACTCACAAATCCTGGTGAAGGTTCCAATATTTCCAGTTCAAAGAATTCAATATTTTTTCTGTACGCCATGAATCTTAGATAAAACAAGAAGATGGTTTCATTTGTGTATCTACGGAACTCATCCATCTTAAAAGAAATAACATCCTACAAACTTATTTTAGATTTTGCAATTAAGAATAAGCAATGGCGACATTAAATGCAATCAAAAGTTATTGACTACATGGCATGAAGCAAACTTTACAACTCTCGGAATACGAAAATGATTGTTCATCGCTGTAAATTTTTCTGAAAAATAAAATTTTATAATTTTCATAACTGATGAGGATGTCCTAAAAGACTCAATCAAATTTCTTAGAATATGTTTATCAAATCGAGAACGCCGTTGCACTGTTATTTGAAGTTTGATTGAAATCCATACAGGGTGTAGTACGAGTAACTTCAAGTGCACAAAAATATTCAGTACATCATTCTTACAATGATACATTTGGTTTTTCTAGCCTTCAGTTGACACAGTACAGACTTTTTGGCTTGTCAAGTAAATATTTTCGACGTGTAACGTGACTTATAGGTTTTCGACGTGATTTATAGGTTAAAAAGTTGCATTGCTCAGAGTATCTGACTCACTAAAATTCGCTGTCGTTTGAACACAACATCATAATTTTCATAACATATATGAAACATAAAACCAATAACTGTGTTTACACAATAAAACTTGAATTGAACAGTGTTTCCGTAAGTAAATGCTATATTCTCAAAAATAGTGGCTGCTTATCAATTTAAGTAGGACTTCATTTTGATATGGATCTCTCCGACATAAATGAGTATGATGCCTTACTACTCAAGTCATATCTTGACCGCAATATAAGTGAGAACCACATAACCCATGTTGTAAAAATAATGCGTAATCTTCACAATCCCACTCGTCATCACCACTTCCCAATTCAGAGGCTCTCCAACCTAAAAACCCAGCACACCATTCATGAAGTGAGCTTCAACCAAGCTCATCATATTGCTATAAACAAAAATTCAGCATGTTTACCCTACTTTAACCGAGTAGGGTAAATTGGAGAGCCCATGGTACTCACACTAGAGCCGGGCTCGAGCATGTGCGCCAGCGTCTCCCGTGTCGTGAAGACGGGCTTGCTGAGGCCACCGCGGGTAGCGGGGCTGAAGAAGTACAGGGACCGACCCGACACTTTCGTTCTGTGGCAGGAAGACAATTGGTTCAGCTTGCGAACGTCAGCAACGCTTTAGCTTAGCAACAACCTCAGTGCATCAACATATCTTCCTATACATTACTGTTGGGAAATTGAAAGACAACTGAAAGATTTTGTTGCCCTTTGATTGAACAATAGATAAGATCACCGAAATTTTAATTTTTTAAATTTAAATGTTAGAATTGAAAAAGTATGTTTCCCAATACATTAGTAACCAAATCAAATGGTAAGTTAATTAAGAAATGTCACAGTTACCGACAAATATTCTTTGAAACGAATATTGTAGTTGTGGTCTTAAATAGCTACTATCATATTTTACCAGCGTGATTTGTTCCAAGCAGAATTGAGGCAAAGATTTGTTATGTCGCTTTAGCTGTTTAACGCATATGCTAGCTTTACTTTAATGAATGGTGATGGGATTGTGAGGGATAAATGATGTGGTGTATTTTTAGGGAAAGACCTAGATACCATCTGAGCAGGTGTCTGAGCATGAGAACAAAAAGTTACTTTGATATGTTAAACTGATTAAAGTGTTTGATTCAAGAAATTGATAAGATTACTGACACTGAACTGAACTATAATTCTAGAGTCTAAGATCAAGTAACAGTTTGTCAGAACATGACTACCTCATCCAAACCTCCCTCATCATTTGAGATCATACAATCTTTTGATAATATACTTGATTCTAGTCACTTTGCCCTGCTGATCAAGTGCCACGAATCTTTGTGTTTTAGAATCATTAAGTTTTCAAACAGAAACACTCTCCGTCGTCTAATAACCAATGAAGTTCCTGCCGGTTATCTACTGGTACAAAAGCACTCTGTATTTTTCTTGCTACCATTTTTTAATGCCTCAATTATACAATTCTCACAAAATTTACAATATTGTACAATGAAATTCTTAGCCGGTGATAAGTGTATGTCCGAAATTGTTTAATAACAATAACCTTTTATTCAACTGCTCTTACACTTTTGTTTATACTGTAAAATTTCTTATAGCAGCTGGTAGAGATGGAACATACTTTATAAATTTTTGATCAGGATAAAGTCTTTGTTCGTTTTAGCGATAGTTAGGTTAGGTTAGTTCAGATTAAATGACATTATATTTTATTTTGATTTCAGCTCGTATTGAATGTGTCGCACAAAAATACGTAGCAACATTTGGTTAAGATATGCTGCTTTAACGATAATTTACCTGTGACTGAAAATGACATGTTCTGTGGTGATATGCCGAGGGTAGAGGTATGCCCGCAGTTGGTACTTGTAGGGACTGACATTCATAATAGAGGTAGGCGGTCTGACACCGGTGATTCCTGAAGAGGTACTCGTAGCACTTGTACTGATAGCACAAGAAACTGAGGTGGTGATACTGGTGGTAGTGGTGGAGTTTGCGGTAGTCTGGTTGGGTCTGTTTCTGGAGTTATTGTTGGGATCATTCCTTAGTTTTACGGAGAGGGACATCTGAGAAGGGAAAGGTGAAGAAGATGAAGATGAAGCTGTAGCAGCCGCAGATGTGGAAGACGAGGATGGCGAGCTAATAGGAGGAGGGGAGGAGAAGGGACTGAGAGGAGGTAATTTAGGTGACCCAGGTGGAGAATCCGAAAAGCTTCTGTTCGCAGATATGATGTTGGTCGCCTTCATTAAGAAGCTTTCGTACAGGTTGGAGGGGCAGGCCGTCGCTGAAGCATTGGCTGAAGATGCGTCTTGAGCGGCGGTGCCGTTGGTCATTGCAGGAGCGGAAGTAGTGGCGCCTGGTGTCTCGTTGGCTTGTAGAGGCACAGGGATGGTGCACGGCAGGAGGGTTGGGGACTTCAGGGAGGAGTGGTAAGGGTTGTAGTTGTTCTTTTGAGAAAGGGAAGGGTTATAGCTAGTGAAGATACCTAGTCGAGGAGAAGGAGGAGGAGTCAGGTGTTTCGAGGGGGCTGCTGACGGGCTGGACGAGGGAGAAAATGAGACGGAGGGAGTCCCTGCTCCGAAGAAAGACATTGCAAGATCAAAGTGCCCGTCCTGTAACAAGATAATTACCGTAAACACACCAGCTCACAATAATGTCTTCCTGCAGTTTCCTAAATGGAAAAAATGAATAATTTCGTTGTCTGAAAATTAGTATCGGTGATATTTTATGATAGAAATAAAAATATGTTTCCGTTGCACTTATTAAAGAATTCTTAGCTTATATGAAATTCGAATTTAGTACTAAATTACTATATGTTTTATGAAATTAAATTATTAAAGCATTATTCAATATTAGGCAACGTTAAACTCAAAGTAAATCATCAATCAAAAATTTCATGAATGTATTAATGCTAACATATAAAGTATGATTGAACAAAATGAAATAAATATCAGTCAACTGTTAAAAAATTTAGTTTTTTCAACATATTAACATCATTCATTCAAAAATGAAAAATATTAGGTTTAGAAATTGTAGTTTCACGGTCATTCACAATATGAATGTACAAAGATAAACTCATCAATTTCTTGTATGAGAGCATGGGTGCATAAAATAGTGCACTGCCTGTAGGAACTTAGTGCATTATATATTACAAGGAAAGTATTGTGAAGCAAATAATAAATATTGAGGTTTTGTACTTCCTGAAGCATAGCATGAGAGTAAAATGGAAACTAACGTTGACTTCTTTATTAGAAATAAAGAGACTGTTTTACTAGGTCTCAATAGGAAAATTAACGTAGAAAAACGACAAATAAAGGATCTTGAGCAACGCCAAATTACCCAACTTAACAGAATTAATTTCGCCGCACATGCTCCAAGTCTACGGATTTTACTCCTGAAATTTACTTTACTTTCTCCAGAACTTGCAATCCAGTGTACTTTGTGGAGTATATCTATCATACAAGTATCTAATAAAAATGCTTGAGTGTGACAAATATCACTAATAATACAGAGACACAAAAATTTTATCACGCGTGAGCATTTTCTTCAAATGAACAACTTAGTAGCCATGGTATATGAGTAACTACTTTTTTCAAGTCGCTGGGCGTGTACTTTTTCTACTTAGTTAATTTTACAGAGTAGAGGAAATGGAAATATTTTACTCAGATAAAACAATTTAAATGCTTATTTAGCACAAGAATTTTAATCCACCACCAAATAGAAAGAAAGAAAATCATTTAGATTATGCCTGTATTGTAAACAATATGTTCGAACAACGTGTTTCAAGCAGCAGTAAAAGCTTTCTTTTCCATACGGTATACGATTCGTGTGTCCAGTTTACGTGAACTTTGCAAATTTGAAGGAACGTATAGAGGTTGTTGTGTAGGTATAGGAACATTATGAACATCACGTTCAACCGCTAATTCTTCAGAAAATTAGCCCAATAATATCTGCAGATTTGAACAACTGAAAACCATTCGTTTCCTCCATTTCCTCCATTTGCTCAAAATGACTCACTGGTTTATTAGCTCCATGCACTAATACCACATGTATTGTTCAGTTCCAAAGGCAACTCAGCAGTACTTTAACCATCACATAAAGGTTGGAAGTTTGTTATGCTCTGGGGCTTTTTTCTTTCAAGCCGTGAAGAGTCGTTTACTGAACGTTTGATGATCACTCTTGATAGTAAAGAGTACTGTGCGTAAGCAAGTAGAAGAACTTAATTTTTCCCACTCTAGAGTAATTGTAACACAACCAATACCTGAACTCAAGCGCACCTTGGAGTAGCTAGTTCAGAACCGTTTTGCATCAAAAACGAACATTGTTCATTGATGACGCTGATAATTATAAAACGTTTATTCAACTGATGAATTTGCAAGTTTTTAACACACAGTTATTGATCTTGATGAAAGCAGCCTTGACCGAAGAGTGTTTGTTTCAAAGCAAATGAGTACTTTTATTTTTCATATCTTGCTCAAAGATAAACGCTTCCAACTCCCGATTGATCAACCACATTCGTTCACAGTGTAGAATATCTTCAATAATGACACTAAAAAAATATATTACTTGAGGGAAAATTATTGCTGAAGGATGGTAATATATGTAAATGCGTACTATAAAGTGATTTTTGACATAATATCCAAGGAATGTGAGATACAACTTTGCTGACGATGAATAAATTGGTTGCATTAAAAATAGCCTAAAAGATACGTAACTAATAAAATGATGGCCGTTTTTGATTAGAACTCTTAATGAACTCAGTATTCTCTAAGGAATAGTTATACAGTACACAAAATTTTCCAATTTTTGTTTTATAATCATTAAAGAATCGAAGAGAATTTAATTCTGTCGTTTGAACTGTACTGAAAAGTTACATTTGTCATTAACTGCACTTGCATCTCCCTAAGAATTCGAACGTTCTTTTCTGCGTGTTTTGGTCTGACTTTTTCTTGCATTTCTTTTGTCATGGGAACTTCTCGATCCACTTTAATTGTGTCAGTAAAAGGAATGGCCTAGTTGACATGCTGGCAATTACCGTCAGTTAAGAGGCTTTTCGCAGCACGAACGCTTCCACGAGGGATAATTGGTTAACTGGAAAGCTTGGAAAAGAAGGAAAAATAAACTTTTCTTGTGACTAGCGACTAGATCCTTTCTGGGGGCAGTGATGTTCATAATTAATATTAGGGTGAGGCAGAACCCGGTGATTTACATTATATTCAACTTACCTAAGAATCTTGCATGATTTTAAATATTTCCGGTTAATGCAGCGTGGCTTTTCATGACTTTGGATCTAATACATGGTGTAATAAGACCTGAAATATTCATATATAACTGATGATATTCTATTTTTTAAGAGTAATGAGCAATGCAAAAGCTTTAATCGGAAGGTAATTTATTATTTTAAACAGTATTGACTAGCATACCTATTTATAAATGCCACAGGTTTGATAACATAATTGTATAATACCGTCAGTATTTCGCAAAATACACGAGTTGCAGCAATCTGACCGTAAAAAGTCCAGCCCGTGATGAAATCATTACCTCAAATTTAAATGATTCTTCTGTGCACTGTGTTTGACACTGAACTATAGATTTACCTCAAAATTAAACTGGTTCACAGTATGGTAGCTAAAAAAGATGAAAATACAAATAGCGGGTCCATAATAATGCCTCATACATTTGCATCTCGGGACAAAATGGGTAATCGTATGTAAGTCTACGGATTTTACTACTGAGATTTATTTTACAATATCCAGTATGCAGACGTTAAATCAAGAGATGCCGTCTGGTGATTTACAAAGTTGTAGAGCTAGAAAGAATTTTACCTATCGCAAATCGCCTATCCCTACTTGCCAAGACATCAAAAGTTAATCCAATGAGTGATTTCACACGTGACTTCAGC
Source organism: Trinorchestia longiramus (assembly GCA_006783055.1). Classification (NCBI taxonomy): domain Eukaryota; kingdom Metazoa; phylum Arthropoda; class Malacostraca; order Amphipoda; family Talitridae; genus Trinorchestia; species Trinorchestia longiramus. Next base: position 155,156 of record VCRD01000150.1, read on the forward strand.
GGCTCCAGAGCCTCGGTCCGAGTGTTTAAGCTGACTGAGAGGCGCTCGGGTTCTGACACGTGACACGAGATAGAAAAGATAATCTGTGGAGAAAAGACATCTTGCGTTCCACCAAAACCCCCTTGTGGATTTATACTTTCTCCCTTCCTCCAGATTTCCCTTCTCAGCGCGCTCATAAAATATAAAAATATTTTCGCAAAACATTGAAAAGTCGAGGTTTGCCGCATGCTCTTATATTTTTCTGCATATATATCAATCATTTTTATTTTTTATGAATGTTTTTGTACAATTTTTTACACTGAACAAAGTATACCATTAATGTGTATCTAAATCTAATAAAACCCAAACTATGTTTTTCGATAAAGCTATTACAAAATTTAAAAAATGAAAACAACGCTTATAAGTTACAACTTGAGCATTAGTGATGCACTGTAATGTGAGTGAGTTTCTAGTTCACCTCATGATACAATGACATGGTGCAAAAATTCCCAATGAAGGCACTAGTTTACTTTAGGCTAAAGATTCAATAACTTCATGCCTTAGAAAAGGATTTCAGTACTAAATCTTTATTACAAACACAATTCTTTATTGACTTACAGTATTATTATATAATTTCAAAAATAAATGAGGCTCCAAACTCAAATAGTACGAAAAATTAACATTGATAGTAACAAATTATAAACCGATCAGGTAGTAATTACATTGAGATAATTTTTTGGATGATTTAGCCAGGTGATATTATACCGGGTTCTCATAATCTTTGTGTAATCGATTAGACTTTTGCCACTAATTTAAACGGACCAATCTTATTGGACCGTTCAAAGATGCTCAGAGACGCTGTCATTTTCCTACAGATATAAATTGCAAAAAAACAGAGCGTATATACTTGTGCCACCAATGGAAAACAGAAATATGCAAGATTGTGGACTGTTAGACCAATCTTATCAAAAAAAAAGAAGCTACGTCGAAAAATGTCATACACATGTAAGTCCTGTATTTGTGTGAATATTTTAAAAGACTCAACTGTTCATAACTTTTGACATCCCTTCTTAATTCTACGTTAACAAATTTCTAGCTAAGAAGTACTAATTCTCTGATTCCATCGTTATTTCTATTCATAATATGTTCACAAAACTGTTTTCGTTTTTCTTTAATTCATAATAAAAAAATGGCATATATTGTGTAAATTTTTTGTTATTCTTTTGTTGAATTTCAAGCTTACCCGCATTTCATGTGGCTGTTTTACTATTCTTTTTTTCAATAGGCGGGCTTCTGTTGTGAGAGAAAAATTGTTTGTTGCGTAAGTGTGCATGCATAGTATGTACCCTCGCATGTAAGTGTTTTGAACTTTAGTCAATGAACTGTATGAAATCTACTTTACTTTGTTACAGATCTGATTGTCAACGGAAATAATAATTTTATTCATTGGTTTTCATGGTGATGCTTATTCCAAAAAGTGAACTTTTTACTTTTTTAATTTCTAGCTAAGGTAAATATCAATGTGATAATGTGTTTCATAGTTTTCCCCTGTTTTGACACGAGCTTACTTTTTTATGGTATGACAAGCTCCGCTGCTCAAACCTGAACACATTGCCGTCTCCTAAGCGTAGGTTCTGGAGCATTCCTTGCTGAGCCTTGCTCCAGTTGCCCTGTTCTATTAATATCGAGTGAGGGATAATTTAATCAGGCGGGGGATGGGCGGTGTTACGCGGTTCAGAGCGAGCTGTAGGAGTGACGCCCACCATTTGGACTGCAAACTTAAAAGGAAGAAGCAGGGAGCAAGAGTTCGAGACGTTATACGGGGCTGGTGGAATACAGAGTCCAAAAGTACCGGGCAGTGACAAGCAAAGACGATATAAATTAGAAATTAATCATGTTGCTGATTGAAGTTTATAAAAAAAGATTGCTAAGAGGACAGCTAATATGTAGACTCGTACATGGATACGGCTGAAAACAAACACGGCTAATGAGAAGAAATAGATTGAATGAAGCAGAAATTGCAAAATATCAATTAGACGGGACGCCTGGATCAAGGGCCGGAAGACCAATAAGAATTTATGATAAATATGGCTAGAGTATGATAAACAGTGGGGAGACAGAGGTCTAGAAAATAGGGGTAAGAGAAGAGAGGCTGCGACAGGGCATTGTGAAGCCAGTTTTGCCTCGGCACCCATATCGATTGTGTCGGTGAGGTTTCTTCTCATTACCTTTTTGTAATTTTAGAGAAGTACATTAGATTATCTCCCTTCCCCTCCATTGCTGCATTAAAAAATAGAGACGGAAATGACGCACGCTCATAATTTTGCTGTTCTCCTACAGGTAGCCGTGCAACAGAACGATATGTGTGAATAGAAGCTTTTATAGCTCACACAAGTTACTTGCTTACTGTGTCAAGGTAAGATGTATTTTGTGAGCAATGTTTCAGATCTTAGAAGGGAATTTTTAATTAAAGAGTTTACTTGAAGTGTAATGTAAATGGCATGTAGTTCTGGAGCAGAGTCAGTGGTTCACAGATATTGCACACTCTTCATGAGTAATGCGAATGCCACGATCAATTTGTCATCATGCGAAAAAGAAAAATGTTATTGAGTTCTTTATTAGATAATGAAGTGATATGAGTTTAGCAATCCACCTAAAACATGGGTTTTAGCCTTGCTTATATACTTTTTGTTGAGAACTGTAGCCTATCGAATAGTCAAAACAAATTTCTTCCTCTAAGTAAATCATAGAATCTGATCGAATATATTTGGTTGGCAAGCAACTTCCCGCCGTTTTTTAAAATCTTCGAATTTATTGCGTTTTAAATTTTGAAAAACTTTTTTTCAAAAATTCAATTTTTGAATCATTTTGGAATCCACTTAGTTTTTTCCAGTTAATTTTAGTTAGTTTTTGTTTGTTTTTAGATAATTAAAATGGAAAATCAAGTTAAGAAGAATGAGCGTTTTTGACCCCGAATTCTTTTTGCTTTTAATCAAGGGTCTAAGGCCGCAAAATTTGATGAGGGTGCCGTAACTGAAAGAACCGTTCTTGAATGGTACGCAAAGTTCAAAAATGAAAATTTTGACCGCAAAGACGCACCTCGTTCTGGCGTTCCAGTTGAGTTCGATGAAGAGATATTAAATCAACTTTTGCACGAAAATTCTCGTCAAACGACAATGGAAGTGGCAGAGAAAATGGAATGTTCCCACATTGCTATAGAGAAGCATCTTTACTCGATGAGAAATGTTCAGAAGTATAGAACATGGGTTCTGCAAGCTTGAAGTGATAACGACAAAAATCAAAGATCCAAAATCTCCGCTGGTTTGCTTGCTCGTCTCCGCTCAACTCTTAGACACAAGCATGGCTGGGATGTGCTGTCACAATTGCCGTACTTTCCCGATTTGGCTCCATCGGATTTCCACCTCTTTCGATCTCTTTTAAATGCTATGCGCAGAGTTTCATTCAATACTGATAAAGAATTGAGAGCTTGCTTGAATCAATTTTTCGAGTCGAAATCGAATGATTTCTACTAACAAGCAATGAAAATCTTGTTAAACGTTGGGAAGAAGTTCTAAACAAGTGTGAATACATTATGTATTAATTAGTTTTTTATTAAACTATTAAAAAATTACATTTAACAAAAATACGGCAGGAACTTATTTCCCACCTGAAAAATTGGCTAATGTCCGTTGTACCGATACACCAAGTCTGTCAAAAAGTATCCGACATTCAATATTCCCCTACATAGTAGTTACATTAAGGCTCAGTGGAAAAAAATAGCTTAATGCGCATGCTTGAATTTTTTATCCGCGTTCTAATGTGTCAGTCGTCTGGTGATAGCCGAGTGAGGGCTGTCATAAGTGTTCGTCAGGTTTTGATTCATCTGAAACTGACTGAATGAGTCGAGTAAAAGTACTGCATCAAATTTTGTCAAAAATTTGGTAATCCTCAAAGGGAAGCAATTTATCAGCAGGTGTTGGGAGACGATGCTATGCAAGTTACATAAATTAAGTATTTCAACCGATTTAAAAATCGCCGAGACGTGGTTTTTTTCCATTACCCGGTTTTTTCTCTCGACACCTAGTTTTTTCCACTACACTTAATTAATCTCACCACTTAATTTTCCCATGACACCTAGTTTTTCCCATAACACTTAATTTTTCCGAAGACAGTTTTTCTCATGCTTTTTAGTTTTTCCCACGAAACCTAGTTTTCCCTCGATATCTATTAGGTTTTGGTCGTGAAGGTGTTGTGTTATACGGATTTTAAACTTTCTTGGATACAGGCTTAAAATATTGAGTTTTAAAACTATCAGGTATGTAATAAACAATGTATTACAAACTACATACATATGTTCGAAGAACACTGCGCACCTTACTAGTAGATATTGGTAATTTTACCCCGTTTGCAATTGAGTAGAAGTCTATGCATAGGCACACCTACTTCGGTGTATAATTTAAAATGTAGGAAGGCTTCGAGTGTAATATAGATTTCCCTCATGATGTATTGGGAGTATTTTTCTTTATGTTTCTTAGCATATAGAAAAAACTTTTATTTCCGATCGAGTATACAGTACATATACATTGTATTCTCAAATTTTTAGTGTTAACATCTTAAGAGAAATGATGATGCTTATTCATAAGATCTTGAGAGTAGTTGTGATGCTCTAAACGAAATCCCCATCCTCTGTGCGACAACTTGAAGTAGAGGCTCGTATGGGCATTTCGATGAGCGTGATGAAGGTGTAGTGTTACAACGAGTGCCCAGCGTAGCAGTTTCTGGACATGTTTCTAGTCGCTGATGATCAAGCACAAACAGACCACGACAGCTACGGGTATCGAACCTGGGTCTTCCTTCATAGCAAACGGGTACGCTCATCAATCGACCAGTCTGGCAATATAATACGCGATATCTTATTTTCATTCATGTAGCATCCATAACGATACATTTCATTTATGATCCATGAACACACGTTCTTCTTCAGCACACGAGAGCAAGACACCGAGCGCATAACTCATTTCCGGCCGAGTACATCTCTTGGTGATAACGTCGTCCTTTAATTAGACATTTCAGAGACGCCTAACTGACAGGCGCCTTCCAGCTCTCTGTAGCTGCCGATGGTCTCCGCAGCCAGCGTCGAATAACTAACTGCATCAAATTCAGAATTGAGTCGCTGCAGTGCCGGTAACATAATTGTAAGCTGCCTTTGGAAAGCTGTGTAATAATATTGAAAAATATTTTTTGGGTAGAGCATTCTAGCAAATGAAGTGCTTTGAAACGTGTTTCAGTGCAATAAAATTTACAACAAAGCATATAAGTGTTAGTGTTATTATCGTTATAATTTAATGTGTAACATATTAATTTCTCATATGTAGAAATTGATTTCGGTGATATGAAAAAAAAATGTTCATGCTAGTTTCCTTTTTCAAAGACGCCAACCAGTTCATTTATAACCGCTGATTCAAAACTTATAATATCTCAAAATGTAGATAAAAAGGCTTTATTAAGGTTAGTGAATTATTTTCCTGATTGAAGTATCTAACTATAATTATTCCTTCAAGTGAAGTTGTGGCTAACTGGTGTGGTCTTATGAATCAAGCGTTTGAGCGTTGGAATTTTTGTCAACGTTGCTGTCGCTGCCTACATTATAAAAGCATCCAATGTTAAAATGTCACGAGACCTCCTACGAATTTCGCATCCCAAACCAACGAGTAACAATTTTGTTCCAGTGGTATCAAAGTTTTTATACTTTAATGTTACGAGAGAGGATGATAACTGAAGTCCAACCCATGCTTCTTAGAAAAAATACGTAAATTAATTTAAACAAAAGCTGAGGCGCAAATTTGAAATCCGTCTTGTAATTGAGTATGAAAAAACCATTATTCCTTACTCTAGGAGGTGTAAATGTGTTAGCAGATTCTAAAATAAACCCTGTCATTGCTAGCAGTCTGTATCATAGTTATCTTTTTGAACATGAAACTAATGTGTTGAAAGTATGATAATCTTTACAGATGCAAATTCGAGTACCAGTGTGACACGCACCGCTCTAAATTCGGTTTGAATATTTATTTGAAACTCTACCTGCTTGGTATTTAAAAAGTTCAATCGAATAAAAATGTTCTTTCAATTGTTGTGTAACTTCGGACACAAGTAAATGTAACAAATAAAAGTGGTACGTACACATTCATATAAAATCGGCTGAAACGGCTTCCTCATGAACGTCGAACTGAGTGTGACTTCGAAGAGAGATGTATTCAAAATTTACAGGTGATATTCAACGAGCATTCAGGCTCTTTGTTCGCAATCATTCATGCAGCATGAAAAATATTACAGGATTTTACAATGCGCATAACGCAATTTGAGTATGTCGTTTTAGAGCATATACATATAATATTCAAAAGATGTCGTTTCCCACCTAAGATCCACGATTTTTTAGACGAGTTTCTCTACAAAAATATTTTCCTCGGACTTAAAAATAAATTCTTCCATTTTTTATGTAATTCACCGATTCAAATAATTCCAAACAGATTCTCCAACTTGCAATCAATCCATTGCTGGTGAGGTATTGCTTCAGTGCCAGTCCGAGTAGCAGCCCAAGAATGGACCACTCTGCTCGTTCGTGTTTCTGTATTCTAAACTTTTCTAGTTTGATGGCTTGTTAGCCCTTATGTCAGGATTAACATTGAAGAGTAAATTTCTGAGAGACAATAAGTGTAGGGTGCTCTTTGCTCCTACTAGCAAATTGTCTTCAAGATAAAGTTTGCCGAGATTCTACTTGATTTTAAAGATATTTCGTGCTGTCGTGTTACAAAGTAGATGATAGTACTACAAGTTGACGGATATTTAAATTTCATAAAAACTAGGAAGTTCACTTTTGCAAAACGATCAATTTACGGGCAACGTCATTCATGATTATATCTTCAACACTGTTGATAAGCGATTGAAAAATACACTCGGACAACAATTATAAGTAAGTAGCTTGGAATGTACGTATCTTTCTGTACACTCGTGACTGAATGAAGGCTCTCGCCTCGCTGAAGAGAAGTACAAACAAACACGCCAGGTTTTCGTATGCTCCTGCAGTCGAAGTATTTGTTTTGAGAAAATTATTCGTGGTCACTGAAAAAAATGATCGAATTGTGTTATTGCAGTACTGTATGTGGTAGGTAAACTCAAGATTGAGTTCAACAAATATAGATTCATCTGAGTAAATGTTCTTTATTCTTTTGCTTTTGTAAACTGTATTTCCTTGTATTAGTCATGCCCACCAGCATTGCTTCACAATCGTTCACTACTTCTCCCAAGTCAAACAAAACATAGAACTCATTCTACAATGTAACGTATATAATGTTTGGAAAGTCCCTGAGCCCTTACATTTTTACTTACAGACCGGTTTTAATATAAAATGATAGAGGTATATATGAACAGAAATTACTAACAATGTAGGAAGTGATCTCCCTTGGCATCAATGAAGGCTAGGTTCCTCTTTTTCTAAAAACATCTTTATTAGTTGCTAGCTTCTAATAAACAGAGTTTTCAGTAACTTTCCAAACACCTTGGATCAAGGTATTTGTTTCAAAACCAGCGTTTTCCTTTTATTATCGATTTTTAGCATATTCTGATTGTCATTCGTATTCCACGATACGCTCTCATTATTGGTTTTGATTTTATATTGTTTATGTTATAGCTTATTCATCAAAAATATAACTGCTCCGTCAAATTATTTACCAAAATATTTGGAAACAATTTACCCCAGTAATTCCCTACGTACCTGTATGGTTCTCAAAAAAAAGAATGCGTTTCCCCAATTATTAAAGCAGAGGTCATTTTAGTATTGAGCGACGTTATATCAAGGGAAGGAAAAAATGCCTCTTTCGTGTATCATGGATACGAAGAAATGCCTTGATAATTTACAAACACTTCATTGGGGAAAGGATTATGTGGGTTTCAAATTGACAGCCATTGATCAAAACTGTAGCAAAATGATGAAAGTTAAGGATATGACACTCGATGACGGAGCACTTGAATCGCATGATGTCTATGAATAAAGTTATTCTAGAGTGAAAAATTGTGATGGAGAACATCTTCCGTTCAATTTGGTTGTGGTCACGCGGAAAAATTGCTCGTGTCAAGTGCATTTTGACCTTGACACGGCTGAAACCTTAGACATCTGGAAGTACTTAGGATTGCCTAGACCCGACAAACTGCCAAGAGACTTAAGTTCTTAATATGTCACAAGATCTCAAGTAGAAGCAACGCGTCATTCTGTCCAACGAACAGAAACTTCTTACCGAAAATAGTTTGAGTAATTCAAGTCACCAGAGAAACCCCAGTAACCTGAGTATTCAAAACAGCCCTGGTTAATCAGGCCATCCATATAGACTGAAACTTCACAAGAATCATTAGAGGACCCAAAACCCATGCAAACAAAAAAGTTCATAAAATCTGAGCGGAAAGCGGAAGAGGAACCTATGGAAGTTGCAGATGAAGAGGATTCCGGCTTTGGGATGTCCATCTCAGACAAGGATTTGAAAAGCTTACAACCTATGCAACAAGTTAGTCCCAGAGATGAAATACTTCGCATGGATGAAGTTCAAGAAAATATTTTTGAGCGTGGAGTTCCTAAAGCTCTAGACTCAGAGCCAATGGACGTGGACGACTTAACCAATTAAGAGACAGTTACAGTTGAAAAGGAACAGGAGTTATCAGTAAGAAGAAGCAGCTGTGTTGAGGGAGTTAACCATCACACACTTTTGTAAAAGGTTCAGCATCAACTCTTGCACGATCACAATGGCAAGTTATACACGCAAGAGATCCTGCATTTCAAAGAAATTGTTATCAACGAAAACGAGCGAGATTCTCCTAGAATATAAAAGTTATTTGACAGATTTAACACAGAAGGATATAGAGTTCCTGACGAACAAATGTGAAATATAAAATAAAGTATGCATGATAGATATATTGTTTTAGTACTGCATGTTTGATGCATGCTCTCTATCTCTCTTCCAAAGAGGCAAACGTAAAATAAAATTTGAGAGAAGGGAACATTTTTATTACTTGTAAAAATTGACTTTTATACTGTGCACTATTGAGTCACCTAAATACGCACTGTGATTGGATATCAACTATTTTATTCATATTACATTTTATGGTGCAATTTCAAATGAAAATGAAGGCTTTCTTTATTTCCACATAGATAACAATAACCCAATTTTTAAGAAGTGATTAAGACTCCTTTGAACGAAGACAAGCTCATTCAGCGCTCTGACGTCAACTGCTCTCGACCTCCGTGCGTCAGTTTGCCGAGTATCGATGTCTACATCAACGTTAGCCCTTGCCTGTTGAGTTGCTTTCAAAAATACGCTTTTTATTTTCTTGAAGCACTGCGGGAAGATGGCATCGCAATCTAACTAATAACTACCAAATTGATATTGATGTTTTCAGCATTGGCTATAGGATTATTCGATGTGACAAAGTATTCAAGATCACACGGATTCACGAAATGTTGAAACGGACTGGTAAGGAAATGAGAGGGAATGCATGGTTTTTCATCTCTAATTATCTCTAATTGAATAATCACTTTTGACCTGATGGTTAGATTTTAATAATCCCTAATGCTTGAACATATTCTTTGAATGTGAAACCAAACTGATACAAACGTAATTTTGGCGGATCTAAATCGTAAACTGAAGCAACATTGGCACTGAAGTATCGTTGCTTGAACAGAGAATACAGTGAGGTTTTGTGACCTGAGAGTTGCGTCACGGCACTGCAAGGTGATGGAGTCACGCTGTGATCATGACGGCACTGAATTGTCTGGTCGGCTGCTATGCGAGAACCCATCTCCAGCCAATTGTTTGTCTAGTTATTTGAAGGGCCAGCCAGAGAAAGAGAAGAGCTGGAGCTAAGGCATTTGTGCATTACGCTCTGTGCTTTCTAGAGTAAAGTTATGAGTAAACTGAGCTTTTAACGGAGTCTTTTCCAATGCGCTAGATCTTAGTTGTTGTAAATAAAATGACGTGTCATGGGTGCGATACTGTTTGTTGTATATTGCGAACGTGAGCCATGCTTAATTATTGGTTAGTAATATGCGCTACTAGAACAATGCTAAATAAGTGTCTTGATGAGTGAACTCTGTCCAAAGTGATGCAGTCAGTATGGAAAAAATCGCTCTCCTACTTAATGCCAGTTCCAATATTTTTTGCAACCGTAAATGTGTGAAAATTTCAAATAATGTTTATTTGCAACTGTACGATTTAATATCCTAGAGCAGTGAATTTATGTTAGTATTACATTATCAAAAGCCATTTTTGATAAGCCCATGTACGAGTCTGCCCAAGGTGGCCGTAAAAAACCAAGACTTGAGCTTATTGCGCTGGAAAGTGTGCTATCAGACGCAATCGGCCAGGTCGCAGCGTCAGGGGAGAAGCTGGTGGTTGCTCATATCACTGGCTTATCACCCTTATTTGGAGCCACAGATTACCAGTCTATGCATAGCCTTTCCTCAAATTTATTGACTCTCATGCCTATATTCTTGGATATTATCCTCTAGAAATTTTACGAAATTATCTTCAGCTGTTTGTAAATTAAAACTATGTTAGGAATTAATTATGTATGTAGATGATGGAAGAGCGAAGCGTAGACGCTAAATTTGTGGGCAAATTTATGCTTTTTGTCCCAGACTGCTGACAAAATTTTCGTACTGATGCTTAACTGTCGTTTACAAACATAAAATTAGAGAAGGTTTTATTTTAAATGTAGATCATTAATATTGATTTTCTTACAGAGAAAGAATCAATGCACAGATAGGACAAAACCTCTGATCAAATTTGTAAGACTTAGAAGCGTAACGCACGCTGATGAGGAGTTTGTTTACATGATCATGAAGCCGTTAAATGTAATTTGTAGTTACTGTTCCACAGAGCCATGTAAGGACATCAAAGCATTTAATAATCATCTAAAAGATACTACGTTGAATACAGATGAAAAAGCTAGAAACTTGAAACCAAATTCATTATTGAAAACCGAACTATGAGAAGATTTCTCAACAAAGACTTGATTATAACAGACTTCAAGAAGTGCAAAAGATTACTTTTTCTGAGCCCATGAACGAATAGATGCTCACAAACGCAACGACTTTGTTTAATCTTCTAAGTAGAGGTACACAACCATTCATATCCTGGACGGTGAGAAATTTAGAGGTCTGCAATGTCCAAATTGACTGGCCTTGTATGCGCGATAAAGTGAAAAGAAAATAGAAAAGCGCACAGCTTTGAGGTTGTAAAAATTCCCTTAGGATTTAGTTTGAGCATGTTTGTCATCTCTCGGTCGGAAAACTATTTGATCTGCGTTGAAGAATGAGTTAAAATTAAGCAATAATTGAGAGTACATTTTTCTTTTTTGAGTGAAAATAATGTTGTTCTTTTGGACAACTCTATATTCCTAAACTCTGGTGTATTCCAACGAGAGATATTTTCCTCTCAAACAACCCAACATACTCATCAGTGATAGCAAATTTTTGAAACGTCTTGTTTCAAGGAATTGTCACCACCGAGTTACTCAATATCAATGACAGATTTTTAGATTAAATTCATTTTGGAAACGAAGTTTGATCACATTTTCATCTAAGTTCGACATTGTTTGTCGACTGTTAGGGCAATACCACTCAGAAACCATGATGCATTCAAATAAGTTATCTCATGACTTCAATCTTCACTTCCATCAGAAATATTTTTCGAAAATGGCCCGATAATCATAGGGTACAGTAATTTTTTGTCCCGTGTATAATCCCTACCGCGAAATTTTAGAACATAGTAGCGCAAAATTTTACATAGTTGTAGAATAAATAAGGTTTATGAATGAGCACCCACCACTGCCTCACCCTGTATATCGTCGACTGCACTAGATATCTTCGTCAAGGTTTTTATCTTGTAATTGCAGAATAGGACAAAATATCAGTGCAAAAATGTTTAACAAATTTCGTAGTTACTGTATTATATTGCATTGTATGACTGTCGTATTAAAGCATTTTTTACGCAAAATTCGAACGATCATTAAGACTAGCAGGCGGTGCAATAGTAAGATGATTGTGATGTTACAAAGTCAAGAGGAAAATGTATTATTTGAAATTAATTATAGGTACCAAAAGTAAACTGAAGCTTTTTAGTGTGCTGAAAAACACCAGCAGAGCCTTAAAATCGTTTGCTTGTAATTTACTGAACGTCAGTTCGTTTGCAGGTATTTGACTACCAAAAACGCTAAAAGTGACTAAAAACTGACTTCATAAGTTAGATTTGGACAGATTTCAAACCACTTCAGACAAGTGTTAACACTGCACAGGATCTGAAAAGGCCATTGGTAATAACAAATATTTTACAAGAAATGCTGCAAAAGTTTGCTTTCAAAATATTCGTTAAAAAAACACGTGTACTTTTATAAAATGCTGAATCTGTGCTTGAGGCTTGTTGAAATCATGCGCTGCGGATTATATTTTTGTCGCTGTAAATCTTATTTATCGCAGCCAATTGTCATTTTCATCTCTATGTCTTTAGAAGTTTAACACGTTTGTTGTGATTGCCTAGCTGGTGCAAATCTTTACTTTGTACATACAGTCACTAGAAAGCTTTGAAAAATTACAGAACCTAACCTGAGTGATCCACCGGTGGGTCGCATCGCAACAAACGTGTTAAGCTCTACTGTGAATAAATGTATCAGAACAAAGTTTGTAATTATTCAATCAATTAATTCTATCTTACCATCAAGAATTAGGTACGTAATACTGGGGCAGCAAAATGAATAAATTAATAATAATTAACTAGTTAATCGTTCCTGTAATTTAATATTAAGTAATGAAGAATAGCGTAAAATTCATCAGCAACGTATCCAACAGAATACGAGAAACTTTAACTACGATTTCTAAAAAAGTTAGCCCATCCCTGAACAAAAGGAGTGTGAAATTTAATCCGTGAGTCTGACACACAACCAGCGCTTAAAATGCACCCTAACGAAGCTAGCTTGCCAACGCTGCTTACAGGGCTCTGTGCGCTCATCGCTCTCCACCGTTATCGAGAATTTCCTCACGATAACACGTCTCAAGACGCCTAGACAGCTCCGGAAGTTTTATCTTCTACATGTTTTTGCGATTTACCAGCAACTATAGTGATTTTACGAAGCATCCTGAGTACTACGAAATAATGAAGGTTTTTCAAAATTAAATTAAAATTTAATGCTCCACTGTAAACATTTTAAGAACGAAGTAGATGCGAAGAAAATGTGTATTCGTGCTTGTTATTCAAAACATAGAGAGGTCGTGGTGGCGTACAAAACTTCACAGAAGTTATGCAAGTCCTTTAGAATACCAGTTTATACCGGGCTTTCAAAAGTTTTTCACAGCATTTATGCCATCAATAATTTATTCTTCGACGTTACGGCAAATAAATATTCGTTGTGCTTCAAGGGAACGTCCTTCTCCTACGTTGGCTCAGTAGTCCTGCAAGTGAACACTTTAACACACGAATGATCATCACGCACGAACGTTTTCACTCTTGCAAACCCCACGGCCTATTTGTAGCTATAAAACATAGATGTCCTTATTGATTATCAATTGCAAAGATTTTTAACGAGAAGAAAATTTGGTGCTGACATTTTCATTTCGTTAAAATAAAGAGAAAGAGGTCAGTGGCCATGCTAAGATCCGATTATTTCTCAAAAAGATTATACAGCCTATTGTATTATTTTTCTGAGTTGAAATTAACAGCTATTGCTTACTCGGTTTTAATTATTTGCTTTTTTATTGAGCTAATACATTTTTATACTAACTAGAAAAACTTATTTTTCGTTTCAGCTATAGTTTCAGCAGATTTGTAAGCTTTATTTACATGTTCAAACCCCTAAACTGTCTCCGTATTCGTCATCTTTTCCAGGGAAACTTGTACTTCTTTCACAGAGTTATTTTTCGCACCTGTTCCCTAGTTTTATCACACAATACTCATTCTGAAAGTGGAGCGAAACGAAGTGGCAGAAGTGTCCTCACAAGCACAACATGTTTACTCTCGACACAGCAGGGCTCATCGAACTCATATCAGCCGCACCAAATTGCTAATTTGGGACGCACGGCTAGAAAATGGATCCTGCTGCTGTTGTCCACTCTCACAGCTTAGGGTAGGTCATCACGCTTCCAACCCAAAATTAAGTCCTGATGATGACTTTGACGAATTCAAAACGGTTGCAAAAAGTTGAAGTGAAATAATCTGATCTTGCAGCTGTAAAATTCCGCCAGGTATTATACGACCAAGCTTCAAAAAATATTGAGATCAGAATTGAGAGTTAGAATTTTTTTAAAATAAGAATTTCTATTTAAATAAAATTATACAGTGTCAAATTTTGGTAGAACGAGTTTAATTTAAAGAATCATATAAACCTGGATTGCCATTTTTTTTTGCGAAAAATGAATATAATTGGAATGAAGAATTATCTTGAACCGTATTTCTAAACCCCGAATCTTTCAGATCATCACAAAGTATTGGCGAAACCGAAGGAAAAAAGATTACTCTACTTGAAATCACAAAATGCATCGTCCGCAAACACAGCTGGAAGAGATCCGGTTATTGCTGATGAAGAGTCTTCAGATTCTAATTTCAATTTGCAAATCAAGTTAGTGGATGGAGCGACTGAGTCGTTTGTTTTTTACCTTCCTACGTACCATGAGCTGGGAACACGAGCCTCTTAATATGCCGTTAATGTGATCCCTGCCTGCAAGATCAGGTAGATGAAGTCTTTTTAGCGACACAACACATGCTGTGCAACGAGGCTTCAGCTGAGCCACCATCGACTTGCACACTTCGTCAGGCTGAGAACCTAAAATATAGTCAGTCAGCAGCTGACTCCAAATATTTTATGTGAAGTTGAGCGTGTTCAGCAATTCCCTTTGTTTACTCAATTTAGCATGAATTCTATAGTAACGAGAGTTGGCCTTTCAAAGTTAATTTTTTGCTGAGGATAAATTCAAAAAATTCGCTCAAAGAGAATTTTCGCGCGAAAAAATCACATTATTGTAACATGCAAAACTTTCTATCACGTTTAATTCGGTTAATAAAAGTCCGTATTTTGATTGAACTTTAGAAACGCAGGACGCGTCAATTTATTCCTTTATTGAAACATACATTTTGATACATAGACCACCTGATGTTTGTGAGTATGCCACAACAGGTTGTAACTGTTCCTTATCACAAATTTTATCTTAAAGTCAAAGTTTTAGCAGATGCGTCAAAGTTCTTGGAGAATTCAGACAATCGTGTTTAACTTGGCGAGTGCATCATGAATAGCTCTATTAATTTCTAATCATAAAATAGGAATACACGGAAAAGTGATGTAAATAATAATGAACACTATACAGGCAATCGTCTCAATGCGCAATAGGTACGCATGAAGAACTTTCAGCGGATCCAGACGTACTTGGAACAACCATATCCCTATTTTTTCCCTCAGATTTAACTGTAACAATGGAAACTTCTGGGTTGTGTGTATTTCAAGTTCAGAAGTAAATATTTACAAGAAAAAAATCAGTTATTTAACTAAAAGGAATTCATTTAAATTTCAGAAATTTACAAGAAGACACCGGTAAATTTGATCAAGCAACTGGGGAATGATAAATGAGATAAAAAATGTAGGTATTCAGGTTTTGTATAAGTTTCATAAAAACTGTGTTTCATTTTTTAATAATCTGTAGTTTTTTACTTAAACCATAAAAAATGTCTCATGAACATTAATATTATGGTTTGTATGTTTAACTGAGATTAAATAACTATGAAAGAAATTCCACTTAGCTACTAGTCAATTCGGTTATACTATGCACTTGCAATTAGATGCTCACGGAATGTTATGTCCAATCTGAGTCAATCACGTAAATCAACAGTCATGGTTTCAAGAACTTACTGTGAATAGTTTTTCAAGAGACAAACTTTCATGAACTTGGAGGACAGGTCGTCATGTTGTAGGTAGCGAGATTGAGGGCTTCAAGAAATGTGGTCAGTCAGCAACGGAGACGACAGAAACCAGGGAACTCGTGATCATAAAATTTGATGACTCGTAAGAGAAAAAATACTTATTTCGAGTAGCTTAATTTTCAGCTAATAACTTATTTGCACCAATTATCAAGCTTGACTTAAATGAAACTAATACCGATGTTATGTATTGTCTCTTTTATTTTACGTTTTCTATGGTGAACACCAATCTTTTTAATTGTCATCAGCATGTAGATTTCTTCCAGCCGTTGCTCCCTCCTGTCAATTTTAATGAAATTCGCACTCGACTGCTACATCAACGTAGATATACAATATTAAGATGGAGGTCGTCCATTTTACATTCTTGGAAACATCCATTTCCCGATCATCTCCAAACAAACCTTATGTTGATAAAATAATAATTTCACCCGTTACTGAGTTCGCCAAGAAACTCTGGCGGCTGCTCATTACATAAACTGTCAGTTAGATCATGTCGATAATTCCTTTACCCTTCCTGGCAAGTTGCACTTGACTCTATTTCACCCTGAGTGAACACATCTTCACATCAACACTGGAATAGTAATCTACTGTGGATGAATTGTGTCACTGAAGTGAACAGGAATTGTATGTATACGTTGAGTTGTAAAGGCGTCATCGTCTTGATTGAAATTTTTGCATGTTAGGAGGCACTGCGTATAATTTTCCAACACGCCTAATCTAATAGAGTGTACTGCTTTTACATTTTGTTAGAGTAGTGTATCCGAGGATTAAACTATAAAACAAATGAATCTATTATAATTTGAGCTTGAGTACTCATTTGATTTAAAAACGTTCGATCAATTTCTCAAGTTTCCTGTGCATCGTAAGTAGCAGCGTCAGCTAGACAGGGTCTCAACTTCCCTCCAGTCAAAGGGAAGCATGTAAAAGTATGTATGTAGCTTAGCTAATCTAATGATGTAGGTTTAAACATAATGATTTTGTGTATTTTTCATCCTGTGTCTATTATTTGAGAGTTGAAATTTTTCTTATTGAAGATTAGATCTACAGACAACCACATTTTATGACACTATCAAAGGAGTCTACAAAATGGCACGGTTTAATAAGGATGTTAGAATGCGAGCTTTGTGGATATACTTCAAAGGCTTATTTTCGACAACACGCGTCGGCGGTGATTGTCGTGGTGACAAGCCTCTTATGTGCCGTCAGGCCTTAGCTCGCAGCTGAATCAAGTAGCTCACTGGAAATTGACAAAAATAAGCACTCACAAACAACTGTGTAGCTCTAACACCCACCTACCTGTGGGTTACCTAGCATTCCTAGCACAACACTACACTACCTGTTCACGAACTCTATAAGAAAATACTCTAGTATGTAATTTCCGAGGGAATTCAGGAATAATTATATCCCAGATAGTCGACACAAATCCTTTCTACCTGCAAAAATCAAAATTTTATGGTGCAATGCTTAAAAAATATCGCAATATTTGCAGGCTTTCATTTACATCTTTAAAAAGGGATTTCAAAATTAGGATAATAAAATCGGTTTCACAAAATAACATGTCGCCCTGCACAAATAATTTCCTTAATTTTCAGAATGCACTACATTATCGTTCGTACTTAAAATTACTGAAACAAATTCACAATCTTGTGATATGACAGGTAACTAGTCTTCCTTGGGAGTTTGAATATGAGTGAGAGACTCTCAATGCACTATGAGGGAATGTCTGAGTCGCAGAACTTGAATTCTGAATTGTGCTGTGGAGGACTCTCAGTAGATGACTTGAGCCTACTCCCTGGCCTGAATAGAGAACTAACGTGGCCTGAGTACTAGAAAAAGTGCTCTGAGGGAGCTTTGAAGTGAGAGCATCTGCCTGTGAGGGTTTCGAGATGAGTTTTCAAAAGACGATCTAGAGTTTCATCTTCTCGTATCCCGCCTCCATCGCTCCCATATGGGCGAGCACAACAGACAAAACTTCAAGGGAACGATATCACTTATTTTTTATAATACTGTGCAAAACAAGCTGACCTTCACAAAAAATTGAGACCAATTACAATTTGTAGTTAATTACACCGCAATTTCAATGCGTTGTTTTCCATTTTGTTTACGTTGTAAGTTTTTTGCAAATCTCAACTCGCTCGATTACATTTGTTGCTAAATATCAGTCCATTGTACGAAATAATGTAGTTTAGTCCAATCACTCAAATTGAAAACAAATCTTATTTAAAAAATTTTCTGGCATTTGAAGGCCAATCAGTATTCATATTCATTCATATTCACAATGGTTCTAACAAAGATCACACATCGCAAGAAAGAAGAAATGCATTTCCATTTACTCGTGAGAAATTCTCAGTTTCATTGAATATTCCAAGAACTGATTTGTGATAACAATAAACTTGTTGCTTTAGAGATAGCCAGAAGTATCTTGTTATGCTATGTGAAGTAATCATCAGATCAAAACCGTTTGACTGTTTAGTTATTGTTGCCAGTTCAAATAGTTTCTAAGACATTTTGATCTCCATACAATTTAATTTTTGTGAGATAATTTTACATAGCTCAAGCCATGTTATTCAAAAGTTGATACATTGTTTTCCAACAAGCTCACCTGTTTCTTCAATAAGAACATTTTTCTCCAGCAACAAGACCAGTAGGTTAGGTATTAGGGTTTTGTACACGGTGCTAAACGTAAAAAGTACATAAATTTACATGAGTTGAACATGAATTAACATGTTACTGAAAATCAAGCATGACATAGGTAAAATATCGTTAGTCCAAGCATTAAGTTCAAGAATATGGACCGTGCTAATTAAATCTCCCACAAATTCAAAGTTTTCCATTTCACCAAGTACTGGCATGGCCCAATTCAAGTCAGCATCTTCATTGTGGACCCTTTCCCGAACCAATTCGCGGAGTGAAAATAACGATGACAAATATTTTCATAAACTTGGTATTAAACACTTGAACGGCAAGAAAATTTTTTAGTCAAATTCGTAAGATGAACACTCAACTAAAATGAATCTCGTTATTCAGGGCTTTATATATGGTGTCAGAATCCTTAAGCTACTTAAATTCCAGCCTCTGCTTCGGCTTTGGAGTTACAAACAGTCGTGTAATATCCTGTGGGTCAATACGAGCTAAACTTTACCATTGATGAGTTTTGGTACAGACTAACTCACTTAAAAGTGCTATCGGAATCTAGATGATGAAATAATTTATAGACACGACGATTGTTTCATTCGCAATAGGATAAATTCATAGTTTCTCCTTGGAACAAATAATTATAGTTACTAATTACTGCGTAGATCAATGATTGACCAAGTCAAGAACCCGGTCATGAGTGATTTCTACCGCAGGAGGAAAAATTAATATTAACGCAAGTTTTCTTTCACTCTCTACGGAATCTTCATGCCTTTATAATGTGTTCTGACGACGTGGGGAGAAAAGTCTATTGAGGCAGTATACCGTTCGCTAAATTTAGCTCCCGCCTGGGGTTACTGGACGTGTAGCAAGACAACAATTACAACAACCATGAAAATAAATTTGGAACTGGGATCAACAAAACCTTAATCATTATCCATGAGAGTATCTACTTATTGACTTCAGTTTTACGCAAGAGCCAAATCAATTACAATCAGTGAAATACGATCAGATATGCTAAAAATGAACAAATCTATGTCACTTTTCGAACCAGAAACATTGTGTAAATTTCTATCATGTAAGCGTTTAATTTGTCAAAGAAGACAAAACTGACAACAATTCCAGACATTTTCCACAAGCTTGGTCAATGTGGACCTGGCAGCAACGAAATTGAGCTCATTTATCAAACATTACGAAAATATTTGAGCTTCGTTTATGCAACAGTTCTGAAACATGACTCGTT
The DNA here is from genome assembly GCA_006783055.1 of Trinorchestia longiramus. Lineage (NCBI taxonomy): Eukaryota > Metazoa > Arthropoda > Malacostraca > Amphipoda > Talitridae > Trinorchestia > Trinorchestia longiramus. The sequence goes on from VCRD01000150.1 coordinate 175,013, forward strand.
GATACTGCTGAAAAAATAACGAGACGAACGGGCAAACAGTGGACCTTAGGGATAAGTTTGCATCCGATCGATAATGTGGAAAAACAAAGCTACTTCACGGAACTGGGATGGCGACGTAGGAATGAAAATAAATATTTCGATAAAGAGACTAAACGAGTAGAGTGCAGCTTTACTTTTAAAATCATTCCGCGTAGGTCTTTTCTCTGATTTTTTAAAATTGCTTTTTTTATTAGGATGATTTTCAGTGATTCCCTTCTGAGTTATTGTGTCATAGAGCCACAACTCAAGCAACCTCCATCGGCTAACTAAGCTTCAATGAAGAGTATACGGTTTCCTTGAAGCTGACATGTCGCATGTGAATAGCTTAAAGCTCTCGTTTGGCAGTGTACAGCAAACTATTTCTTGGTTCTCAAAGCAGTTTCTTGTGGCGCAGGAACTCGGAGAAAAGATGACTCCCGACTTTGTTGAAGGAATGTGTGATATTCCTCTAGTCGGATCAAAATGTCAGAGCGAGTATCAGCCAGGAGAGAAACTGATACTATCACTATGCACAATGATTCCCGAAGGTATGAATATCTACAGACATATGTTTTGTACGTCTTCTTCAACAATGCCGGCAATTCGACGATATTTTATGAAGACGACAAGATATACAGTTAGCAACAGACTTGTGCTAAAAAAAATTATGCTTTATGAGACTTATTGTTTTTTATTCCAATAAATTTCAAATTTTAACGTAGATCTCAATTCTCAGTAAAAAGGAATTAGCTAATACAAGTATATTCTAGAGAGTGATTTAGATTGAACCTAAGGACTACCATAACCAGGACATGCATGGTCATATAATGGACTACGCTAGCGGAGGCCAGTTCACTGAGCTGAGTGAGCTCAGTTAATCATCAACTGTCACAGTGCGAGCTTTGTCGTAGTCTGTCGCGTTTAAATAGGACATTGTTGTTTATTTTGAAGCACATGGCTGCATTTCTAAGTAGATACTGATTTTTTACAAAGTTTATTGCTAATTATATGTATTGAAAATGACGAACAAGTGTGGGTTTGTGAACTGTCGGGGCAATTGCAATAAGGAGAACAGGCGCCGCATGTTTTGCCTGCCGAAAGAGCAGTCTGAGAGACAGAAGTGGCTTGATGTTATTCCACCTCGTGAAAACTTTGTAGTTGATAAAGACAGGTTTTTCATTTGTGAGATACACTGGGGTGCTGACCTACCTTCGATCAAATTGCGTGGTATTTCTATGCGACCTGGAATCCCTCCCAGTATCTTCAGTGTGCCTGCTTCATGTCTGCCATCTCCAAAACCTGCACCTCGCCCGGCGAAAGTTGAAGACCAACAACTGAGATATTTTCTTCAGAAGGATAAAATTACTTCATTTGATGCTTTCAAACCTGAACGTCACCTGCAGAAGCAATATAAGAACTTAATTATTTCAAGATCGAAAGAAAGGCTTGTGTGTTTGTTCATGACCGACTACTTCAGTGAGTGCAGCCTGTCTGTGATTGTCGAAAACAAGCCCACTTTGTGTTCCCCACCGACGTTCAGTGCGTTCATGAACAGCGTTAGTACCACTGTTTAAGACACTTCATCCCAACAATGGTTTGAGATCGTATATGTTGTCCGACGAAACTGTGCGCTTGGCAATGAACTATGTATGACATCCCGTTTGACAAAACGATCCAAATTGTTGTCACCCTTCAAGCTCACACGTCAGCCTATGTCGACACCGAGAAGGAGAAGATGTTGGTATTTTTGACGTCAGTTAGAACTTTTATCACAGAAGCAGTTTTCCATGAATGATTATTGTTTTGCTCTTCAATCATACCCAAAGTGTAATTATGAACAGCTCAGAGACTTTTTGGTGCTGCCATGCAAACGCAAGCTGCAGTACATCAATTCTTCTATTGACAAGGACCAGGTGCTGAGGGAAACATTTGACAAAGTCCAGACACTGCAACAGAAGAACGTGTTTCTCTTGATAGATGAAGTACAGATTCGCCCAACTGTTTCATTTTCTGGTGGGTTGCTGAGTGGCATGGCCGAGAACAACCGAGACTGCAAGGCCACTTCTATTCTGTTTGTTATGATGAAGTCACGGCACAAAGGGCCTAGTCTGGTGATTTCTGACACCCGTCCTCAAGCTGACGGCAGCATACCAGCTTGAGCGTGTGAAGGAGGCTGCAGCTGCTGTTAAGAGGGCAAGTGGACGTGTCATCGGGTCTATTACAGACAACCACAAGGTGAACCAGCACTATTGAAAGCTGTTTGAACGACTAGGAGATTGCAGTGCCAAAGCCAAGCATCCTCTAGATAACGAGCGTGTCTGGTTTCTCATTTTTGACACAGTACATCTGCTAAACAACTGGAGCTACATCTGCTAAACAACTGCATCCGCAACAACTGGATCAGTGAGAAGGACCAGAAGATCAGTCTTGACAATGAAACAACGGCATCATTTTCAGACGTCAAGGAACTGTACGAGTCAAAGAAAGGCAGTATTCTGACGACTACTACACTCACTCAATTTGCTGTCAACCCCTCAAATTTGCCGTCAACCCCTCTGAGAAAGACTAGCAGAAGAATACAGTCCTTCTTCAGACCTCTGTCAAAAAGGCCCGGTTGGCTGACAAATCGCTGCAGTTTGGTAGGTTTTTGCTTCTATGTCTGTTTGTTTATTTGCGTGAATATATGTTTGTTCGTTTATTTGCATTGGAAAAGTTTTAACCATAATTCATTTTGTAAAGTCTAAAACTGCAGCAACTCAGATTTATATGAAGTGGCCACTAAGCTCATACAATAATACATGTTAAGTCCGGCTAAAATTGATATTTCAAAGCATTACAATGCTTTAAACGATTTAAAATTCACTGTAAAACCTTATTATCCCTTCTATTGCTTTGAAGAAGTAATTTTTGATCAATTTGTCCAATAGAAAATGTTATGTTATTAAGAATGCAATGACCTCCGTTAACGTAGTCAGCTATATGGCCGTGCACGTCCTGTTTATAGTAGTCCTTGGTTGAACCAAATGATAGGAATTTAGCTATGACCCTATCCTTAGTGACATTTTAGGATCGAGAAGCTATGTATTATTCTTTATTTCGTACGTCCATTATCGAATGAAGATACTTCTCCAATTTCCTACAAGAAATTTAGTCCTATCAAAAGTTACACGCAGTATATTGATCGATATGTTCTTTCCAATATCAGTAATTACTTTTATTTACGATATTTTAATAACTTAGTCTTACCCTTTACTCCTCGGTGACCATATAAATATTAACATCAACCTACGTTCTGACTAATGAGGTAGTGCGTGCTAGAAGATGCTAGTGTCGGAACTCATCTTGTAGAACGTATTGGTTTGAGACTCGCCCAGCGGACTAAAATTTTCCAATAACTTCCAGGGCTGACAGCACACAAGTCTAGTAAATCCAATACATTACAGTAGCAAAACCTTTGGTTTGAGAAAATTAAAGAGACTTCTCATTTGCATAATTACTTCATACTATCTGCCTGATCAATCATGAAATTAAAAAAATCTTTTGTGGTAATGCAAACACGTTTTGCAAAACTTTAGTAATTGAACTTCGAAGATTTCAGGCTTCTAGAATCATTGTTTTGAATTCTAAATTCATGGACTTCCTCTTGAAAGCCTTTGCTTCCTCAATAGAAATGTTCAATTACGAATTTTATAGCAATCACAGTTGTTAGAAAATAACGACAAAGAAAATGTCGCTATAAGTAAGAGCTTCTGCCTGACTGTGTAACAAAGAATACGAGTGCATAAATGTTATAAATAATGTCTAAAAATTTTTCTCCTAATGGTAAGTACATTGAAATAACTGTACCATTCATATCTCCCATAGAACGGACTGGGTACTGCTGCTGCCCTACATTCAGTTTCCCTCCAATTTTCTTGACATGTGCGTAGATTGATCAAGTTTGAAAATAATAGAAACGTGTGTAAAGGTGAGAAGTGCGTTCTTTTCTGATACAATAGAGGTCAAGCGATGTTTCAGTCCCGATACTTTTGGTACGCAACGGAAGATGAATTAATCTTCGACGAGAAGAGTCACGCTATTGTTTCTCGTTTCTAAGGGGCTTTGTATTCGTTTAGGAGAGTTTTAAATTTGTTTAGTTCTTTAAATGCATCTGGTTTTTCTGCGCGTGATTGCTCTCCCCATGTTTGACTGAACGTGAATTTTGAGATGCACTATTGGTGCGTTCCACAAACTTTTCGAACACATCGACGAATGGTCGATGATTATTGAATTAAATTCAAACCTAGAGAAAACTCTTCAGCATGAATAATTCGTTTTCACTTCACTAGCTACAAGAAAATTATAAGGATTTACGAAATTTGCCCACTGGTTGTTTGCTTAAGTCAAAAAATATTTAACGCATGCAAATATGTTTTCTAATGGGTTACTTATATGTACATGGAAACCAATGTCAGCAGTCGATTGTTCCACGGGATAGTCAGCTTCACTTTATTTTTCAGATGAATTTTTTGAGCAGGTTTAACGTGTACTAGTAATTCTAATTATTTTTGTACCAAGAATACTCTTGTCAAATTCCAATTTACATTTATGTTTACCAACGAGCATGATGATAAGGAATAATTTACTGATTGCATGTTCCGTTCAACCGTTTATGCCGGAGCTTGGCTGCTGGTAGCCTATCGAAGCTTCGTGATATTTTTAATGAGTTGGGTAAAAGTTTATTTACCGAAGTTTTCCTTTTCTTGGCCTCAGAATCAGCCTGTGAATGCTTATTAGGAGATACTGTGAGTAAATGCTGCATCACGGTCGTACATCCCGTCGCCCGTATACATACTGAGAGCACCAGCTGCCGCCCACAACTTACAGCTAGAAAAGATGGACGTAGAAAAGTTTGTTTCCTTTTTAACCTCGGCTGTGGAGGTGACTTTTTCAATCTTCTTAATCTTCTTATTTTAGACAAATTGCTTCCATCGCTGGACTGATTGCGACTGCGAGTAGTTACTCCTAAGAAAGTTATTCGGAGGGCGTCTTCTCTTTACCTGCATAACCTTGTCCTAACCCTGCTGGGTGATTTAGCTTTTTCTTTATCATCTCAGGTATAGAAGAGGTTCCCTTGGTAATCTGAAGGGTTTTTGATCTCCAGCGAAGGTCTTTATCTCTGCATCATAAATTTTAGGGCCTGACGAAAACAGGAGAATAGAATGGATGTTACGTTTCATAGATTTGCTAATTAAACTTCAATTCAGGAACATTCTATGCAATGTTAAAGTGTCCAGAACAAACACACATATTCCCTATTTTTTAAGACAATTGTAGACAGTAGAAGTTAAAAATTATGACGGTAAGGATTTAAATGGAACACAAAGAAGCGATTTAACTGTTTTTCCTTGTTATTCCCCAATTGAGACGATTAGAGCAATAAAATTTAAGTTGATGTGATGTTGATGGGAATATAATATTGATGGTATGATGGACTAATACTTGTGATCAATGATACGAGTATTTAAAACACTTATGGCAATCAATGAAATTTGGAAACAATACTTGTATTGAATTAACGTACATTGCAATGGTACTGCAGAAATAAAGCTCTCAAATATATGGAGAAAGTGGTATTCGTAGACGCTGAGCCTGAGAAATTAGCTATTGAAATAGATGCAGGACAGCAGAGAGAGCACACACGCTCACGCAATCCGCAGTGTTCATTAATTAACCGACGAGACAATGCTTAACTTTAGCCTCCCACGAGAACTGACTAATTTCAGCAATGAATTTTACAGACACTAACTTTGTTGTAAAATTGTAGTACGACTTTCACTTAAGGACAAGCTTAACAAATCAAATTGCCTCGCTGATGAATAGAGCGTGCCAAAGCAATCTTTTCTTTCTCTCTCAGTGGTAGGAGTATAACACTTGCGAACGGATAATTACTAGATTAAAGAGCTCGTATGTGGTCCTGAATGGCCTTCAAACATTCAATTTTGAACAAGACTATCTGTCTGAATATTTACTCCCCATCCGCACAACAATTTTAATACTAAATTTTAATGCGCTGCACTATAGCTTAATTAGTTTATAATCAAACATCCGCTACAAGATAATTATGATCAAATCTGTCATTACTCAGTTTAGAAGTATGTATCAGGCACCATCACTAGAGGAAAACTGAAGCGACCTACATTGGTGAACGAACATTGCTTGTTTTATTCAGAACTGCTTCGAAGCGCTCACATAAAAACGCGGATCACAATATGCAGCTCGTGGGTAGGCCTGCAATTACCTAAAATGCAGCGTATTTGTATTGCTGGCTGCACTGATCCCTGTAATGTCAACCCTTGTTCTGTATCTTTTGTCTGTGGTATTGAAGTAGTGCTGACCCATCGATTTCTTAAAAGATAATTTGACATTTTGAGGTATGTTGCGTCGTAGTCTGGACGTGAACTGTAGCTTTCAGCCAGATTAATGATCCTCTTCTGTGGTTGTGTTTTCTGAAATAATATTAGGTCTTGAACCTAGTGACGAGTTTCAATGATACTTCAAGTTTTCCTGGAAGTCTTTACAGTATTTTAGCTACGGGCACAGCATTCTACCGCAACTGAGCATGTGAAAACAAATTTTAACGTTCAAAAATAGTCACACAAGTAACTTACGAAATGATAGCACAAAAATTGCTGCACTACTCCCAAAACAGCATCTCGTGACAATACTACGAGTATTGTCACCAACATCTACAGTACTCATGACTTGGACCTCATAAACGCACTATTGGCTACTAACAGTGTATGTACCACGCCGTCACCCGCTCACAGTTTTATCATAGAGAGACCATCGATTCTTCTCGAACAAACATGTGAAGAAAATGGTGTATGCGTTGTTTGACCACTGCACCAGTTCCTTGGAACAAAATGAACTACTGGCGTCGTTTTTATCCGTAGTTAGTGTACACGTACATGACCAATGAAGATTAGATAAAGCCTAGAGGTCATGTTTTTTGCTTGACGGTAATCAATAATGTTTTTTAAGCATTGTTATGACGCGTCACCATGGTATCAATTACGTTTTTTCATTCTTCTTACACTAAATACGTTAACGCCCAGCATATTTAATGCTAGGTAAACGCTTAATACTCTACACCTGCATAATACGTTACTTTACATGTTGTAAAATATTACCAATGGCTTTAGACCGTTAAGTTAGATGTAACTATTGTAAATCGTGGGTGACAAATTTTTTTTACTCTTTCCTGAAGCATGGATTAAGCAATAAAGTGTGATTATTAAACACTTTTAGTCCTTATAAAGTTTCTCACAACATACAAATTCAGATGCAATATAATTCGAGCTTACACGTACTAGAGAAGGATTTTCATCGATGATATAAAAATCAGAGTGTTGAAGACACAGCTGTTTCGCTCGACATTTAGACGTTATGACACGAGTTAATGATGCGTTCTTTCTGGTCTTTTTTAAGCATTGTCTGGACGTGATTTCTTCATTCCACTCTAAGCTTTGAGTTTAATGCTCACCAATTTTCCCTCTTAATCCGTACTAAAGATCCCTTTATGACATCTCGAAAACCAAGCTATACTCCCTTTTGGTCGGAAATAATTGGTGCGTACAACTTTTTACGTTAGTCGAAAACAGTTAGTACAGAGGGGAAAAAAGGATAAAATCTTAACTCATGTATTATACTTTGAATATTAAACTTTGACAAGTACAAGAGAAAAAATAAAGAATTTATTTCCCGCATGTTTTTCAGAACATTACGAGTAATGCCAGAATGTTTTCCCGACTGCGCACCAACTATTTTCGACCAGAGGGAGTAACTAATAGCTTTATAATTTTATTCATTTCAAGATTCAAAGGGTATATGTTCACACGCTTTGTGACAATAAACTTCATTACGCAGCATGGCTTTTGCGATTGCACAGCGCCGCCTTCAGAATTATAAGTTATGATGGGAAAGCTCAAGGAGCAGTAAAACAAAGGCTAGTTCACCTTGCTGTTCATAAAGATCTACTCAAGAACATAATATTGCCGAGCACTCTATTGTACACTCCCATTAATTTGATGCCCTGTTGCTTCCTAGCGCCTTAATTACCTGCACAAGTTCTTTTGTACAAAAGAGGCATGCCTCTCTGATTTTCTAGATGTATTTACGCAAACCATGTAGTCGGGAATAATGCTCTTCTGTTCTCTGCGTACGATCAAACCCGTGAGCGTAGAACTTGTTTTTAAATTTATGATTCCTATGCATCTTTAGAGTCAGTCCAATGGACTCTCATCTACAGATGTAACGATGCAAGACAGGTGCCATTTAAAGCTTCATCATGACAGGTATAAGAATGGTTCAATGTGTAGTCTACTTCTCTAAGATGAATCCCTGCTTTCCTACTCATGAGAGAATAAATTTCAGAATGGATATTTTTCATATTAACTAATTATGCACAATTTTTTCAGATTATAAATGGTTACCTAACTTTCTCACTTACCGAAAATTCCAGTCACGTTGGTACCCTGCAACTTTTCTGGTACCCGCTAACCCTGTCTGTATAAGGGTACTTCGATTTGGAAATAATTTTGAATTGTCGACAAATTGAAGGTTCTGATTTAGTTAATCGTTACGCACGGATGCAACAAGTGTGATAAAAATGCGTTTCTTCGAGTCTGCATTGTTTCCTGGAGGAGGCTTCAAAAATTGTCCATCAAAAAATGTGGCCAATAAACGTTGATCCAAAATTAACATGAGAGTCAACGTCCTCGCAATGGAATATGACGAGATTCACAATACTTTGGAGTTTGGATTTATGACACCCTACCACAACGACAGCCTGACCAGTACTGAGGGCTTGAGGCACTTGTTGCATTCTTCAAAGGCCTCTAAACCCTCACGAGGCCGCGCTCTCCCACCTGTCATTGCCTTCCATTACCTCCATTACAAACACACCCTCGTTTTGTTCAGCACAATGACAAAATGAGAAGATACTTCATCAATCTAGGTGCATCAGCTTTCAATATTTGTTAAGATGAATCAGGATCAAAGCAATTCTTCCTATAACGCACTCATAAATAAGGAGGGGTCTGAAATGTATCTAATCATTCCATGAATTATCTTTCAAATTATAACCCACAAGCCTTACTGTCTTGATTAACTACGTTATTTTTCATCAATTAGCTAATAGTCAGCATGCTTTGTATTGTCATTAATTCATATGTTACCAAGCATCTCTTTACGTCCTCGAAATACAAAAAAAAAACAAGTAGAAAAACAGGTGCGTAAAGCATGATGGTTGGTAATTATTTGCTCCTGCTTTGTTGCACATAATGTTTATAAAGGAATTTGTTGGTTTTAATGAAGTGATAACTCAGCCTTAAATTGTTATAATCCAGCTTGAAGGGAGAAGCGAAATAAATTTCCTTCATCTTGTGTAGCTAGCTGTCTCGTGTGAGATTTGAGAGAAATCCTGGATTTTGTGTTTTGCTCGAGATGTGAAAACTTCTGTGCAGAACGGGTGAAGCTGGAAGAAAAAATCTTAAATCATTTAATTGCACACCAAACTGACAGTTTGAAACAATTTTCGTTCTTCTAAATTGAATCTTTGAACGTTTCATTCAATCTACCCTCGAGAAGAGTAGATTATCTTTGACCCCAGTCAGCTTGAAGGCTGCTGTGAGAATTGAAACTTAAAAATAATACCCAAGTCCAATACTTAATACATCGATGCTTTGAAACTTAGACAAAATACCCAAGTGTAATACGTGATGTATCGATGCTTAAAAACTTGGAAAATACCCAAATGTAATTCTTGATTCACTAAATACTTTCAAATACTTAATGATGAACATTGTACTGAAGGAAATGAGATGGAGATAACATACTATAGTAGTGTTTGAAGTATTCTGAATTTTTGTGCATTGTAACTACACACCAAGCACCCGGTGGTTCTAAATCAAGACGATATTAAAATTTAAAAAAATAAGCAAATCACCATTTTTGCAGATTCAGAATATAACAAAAACAAATAAAACTATCATGAATGATCTAGACCAGCAGTTCCCTAGCTTCTCTGGCCATGTCTTTCTTAATGAGCTCTAAAATCCTGATCCCCTTTGTGTATATTTTAGGTTGTTACAAAAATAATGGCCGATAGCAGAAGCATGCATTTAATCCTTTGTAAATGAAATAGAGATGTTAAACTTAGTCAAAATATGAACCCTGAGCAGCTATGCATCTCTGCCATCGGACTACGAGATTATTTATCCCCCGTTGATAAAAAGTTAATGGCTGTGATGCAACAAAATCTTTGAAGGTCGTTTCCACCTCTTGTTTAGACCTAAAAGTTTTACCATCCAAAAATGTGCTTAAGTGCTTGAATAAATGATAATCAGTAGGTGAACGATCTGGAGAATATGGAGGATGTGGTAAAGTCTCGTATCCCAGTTCTGTGAGTTTCTGGACGGTCATTCTTGCAACATGTGGTCGTGCGTTATAGTGGTGCAGAATTGGACCACGTCGATTCACTAATGCCGGTCTGTTTTCGCTCAATCGAGCATGCATAACAGCGAGATCATTGCAGTATCTCTCTGCATTAATGGTCTCATTGACTCCCAAAAAACTGTGGTGAATAACACCTATTGCAGACCACCAGACAGTCACCATAATCTTTTTCTGGTGCAACATTGGCTTTGCGAAGTGTTTGGGGGGCTCATCACGATCGAGCCATTGACCTGATCGTTTACGGTTATCATAAAGGATCTACTTTTCTTCACAAGTGACAATTCGGTCAAGAAAGGGATCGTTGGTGTTGCGCAGAGAGAGCATCGAGCACACTTCAAAACGCCTAAGCTTTTGATTCTCATTGAGCTCATGAGGAACCCATTTATCGAGCTTTTTCACCTTTCCAATAATCTTCAAATGGCGCGAGACTGTTGCAATGCTGACACCAAGTGTCTGAGACATTTCTCTAACACTTTGACGTGGATTTTGCTCAACAACCGCATGCAATTGCTCGTTCTCGAGACTACCCAAACGTCCTCTACCCTCTTCACCTTTAAGGCTCTCATCACCACTCCGGAATTTCCCGAACCACCTTCGTACTGTCCGATCCCTTGTGGACTCTTCTCCCCATGCTCGGTTGATATTGGCAGAAGCTTCCAAGTTTTGTGCCCAAGTTTGAACTCGTGCAACACAAGTAGGCGAAGGTCATGTTTTGTCATGTTCATCATAGAGGGATTCTATCCTTCAAAATTATGTTCTGTCTGAAAAGAAATTACAAAATATTAATGAGCACACATTAATTGTTATGCATGCCAAGGTTCATCGAAAATAAACTAAAAAAATTGTGTTAAAATTACTTTTCAAACCCCAGACCTTCGAGCGGCCATTATTTGTGTAACAACCTAATAATTATTGTTTTTACTTAAAACATGAACTGCTCTGCACCGGAAGGAAGCCCAAAAAAAAGAATCAAAGGACATTTCATGTTCTGCAGAAGAAATTATCATGAAATTGTAGAAAAACAACCTTAAGTAATGATATATGAACTAGTACGAGAGTATTTACTTTTAATGAGATGAGAGGAAGAAAATAGAATATTGAAATATGTGTGGAATGTCCCACATAGAAAGAAAATATAAATTTCAAAATATGTAAGAGGAAACTGACATATACAATATATGAAATAATTTCAATTGAATCTTTTCCTGCAATTCTTTGGTCGTTTAAGTATTGTATAATAAAATAAAAGAACCAAAAAATGTGAAAACCCTTTGCATTGGCTGCACCACCCAAGTTGAAAACTCACTTTATTTAATTCAGAAAACTTTCTTTCAAATCAGAAGTCAAAATTTTCAGCTGATCCACACTGACCATAACAGCAGGATTAGTCGGTGCACATTTTTTAACAAATGAAACTGCTCAAAATTTTAGTCAAAAATATGTTTTGACCTACCTCGACACGTGTACTACTGCGAAATATTTTCGTCTTTGCATCAACATGAATTTTATTTGATCATTGAAGCTTTTTATTCAGTATACTCAGTTTGCCAAGACCATCTGGTAGATAACACATAAACGCTTTAAGATTAACAGTTGGTAGGTACTTCATCTCAGGCTCGTAGCTTAAAAAATCCATAAGCTCCTCGAATATATAGTTCCATGAATCTGTTCAGACAATTTTCCTTCGAAAGTCAACTGGCCTCAGTGCAAAATAAAACTCGCATATAATCTGCATTTTCATCTCCACAAATTTGTTTGAAGATACGCTCATATTTTGCATAAGCTCTGATAACATTGAACCTTTTTATAATTGATTTGAGTACCTCATTAAAAACTACAGAAATATTTTTCGACATTACGTTTTCTCGATGAATAACACAGTACACAAGAAGCATTTCTGAATCCTCATCTCCCATCGAATTTATGAAGTTATTTCTTTTCCTCCATCACAACAGAAGCATCATCTGCTGAACTAGATGTAATATTTTCTATAGTTATATTATCGGCATCTAGCTATTGGTTTAGTTTAGTAAAATACGCACACATGTATTTTATGTACACACACTGTATATGCACCGTATGGACTAACTCTCACACACACTCATGTTTACAACAACTTACTCAAAAAATTCAGTGTTAATAACTCAATATCGAATTACCCCTCAAAGATCCAATTATCCTCGTGTTGAGTGGCCTATATTCCGAGGTTGAGCACGACTCTCTCAAACATACATATCACTTTATTGGTAAAATGAGTTAAGGATTTCCATTTCCATTTGTAATTTAATTAATTGACACGTGGCTATTGCAGTGGCATTCATTTTTGAACATAAAATATCAATTTTATTAAAACATTGTAATTTTCACATTTCATTCATTAATCTTGTTGTTCGCACTTAAAATGTAATTTTCTAAAGCAAACGTTTTTGAATGTTAAAAGGAAGTTAAAACCAGGAATAAAACATAAGACAAGGAATAAAATTTGGTAGTTTATACACGCATTGGTGCGCAGCTGTGCCCTCTATTGCAGATTGAAAACATGTGATCGACGGCACGTGCTCGAGCCACTGATACAGACACGTGAAGCTTCGCTGTTCCAGTGAGCTCCCATGTGAACGCTCACACTGTGGCTGCACGAGCACAAAAACGTTAAGAATCACCGCAAGTTTTGGAATCACCAGAAGTGAGGATAATTTTTGCTCGTTTTGTAAAGTTACTCAGGCTTGTGTAGTTCTTTAGTTTTAGACAATATTTGTCATCGATTGTTTCGAATACGAAATAATACATTGAACGTTAGATAATATTTTGTAACTGGTGTATGTAAACTGTTTACAACTACGGTTTTTAACTCTGCCAAAAATTCAGTGTAAAATTTCGTAAACTATTTAATGGAAATTTTACCCCTAAAAGTGCATAAAGCGTACAATTGGTCTCATTCATCCCCAAAATAGAAAGATACTCAGTTACCTATCATTTCTCGTTGATCTATGGTCACTCATAGTGAAGAATCAATGTGAAAATTTTGTAGCACAGAAATTAATTCAGAAATTATTTCCCAATCGGTAATTAAACTCAAACTGAATCTCGCTGGCGAATAATATGCAATTTATGCTAACAAAACAACTGCAATAATTCAAATCCTATTGCTCTATACCTTTTTTAATTAACTCAATAGAGAATATCAATACGAATTGTTCATTGATGATGCAGTACAGAACTCTACCCGAATTGCGCTGTACTAAATGTACTTATTAATATGGACTCGTATCATTGATACAATTTGTTGCGACTGCTGCCGTAATGTACAAATTAATCCTAAGTCAATTAATGTTTTGAAGTCCTATCATGTTCTGAAGACTCCGAATTGAGAAATACTTTTAATGATGAACAAGACAGCTGAATGATGATCAAGCTTCCGTTTGTATTTGAGTTTTATCATGTTGCAATGGGATCGTATTTCCTACACTCTTTTCTACATACTCGATCGTGTGCTATAAGCGTGTGCTTGCTGATAATGTTAGCTGAATTTTGTATTTAAGTTACCTTGTGAGTTCAATATAATTTGTGACATAGAGTAAATAAGTAAAAATATGAATTGTCATATCATTTCATTGAATTAAAATCACTCCATACTTTCCCTTCTTCTGTACCTTTCATTGTCATTTCACGGCACAAAAATGAAAATTTCACGGTCTTTACAATGTCGTTTTTGAAGAGCCATTGCGATTCAACGTCTCTGCATTACGTTTCCTTTAGCTTTCTGTCACACTCCAACAGCTCTTTGAAAAATTCTCAGAGTCTTTCGTTATCATCAAAATGAAATCGTCTTTTCACCAAGAGAATATATCAGTGAAGGCACTATTCGTGTGGTAATCAACTGAGAAAATTCCTATTGTGAACCAACGTAAAATTAAATTGTGCTGTGCGGCGCTGCTGACTCTCCTCGTGATGAAAGTAAGACTTTTAATGAAACTTCAAAGCCTTTGTCATGTTATGCTGGTCGTGTTATGCTAGCGTGTTAAGCTGACCGTGTTGTGCTGGTCGTGTTAAGCTGACCGTGTTGTGCTGGTCGTGTTAAGCTGACCGTGTTGTGCTAGTCGTGTTAAGCTGACCGTGTTGTGCTTATCGTGTTAAGCTGACCGTGTTGTGCTGGTCGTGTTAAGCTGACCGTGTTGTGCTGGTCGTGTTATGTAAGACACCTATACGAGCTACATTCAAGTTATAACACCTCTGATGTATTTTTTCAGGACTGAAAACAGATAGGAACATGCGGTTTGTTTCAAAATACGAATGCACTCGTAAGCCTTCACGCTTGAGTTGTGTCCAGCGTGCTTCGTCCAACAGGAAAGCTCATAACTCTACTCACCTGTAACTTTATTTTATCATATTTTCTTTTGTTCTTTTTCAAATCCTTTTTTCTTATGCAATACTACATGTCCACAAAGCTTACCAGTCTTGTAACCTTAAACAGTACGTTGTTATGGAGTAGTCAAAATACCACTTGACTGTACACCGTATAAATTAATCTGTCTTTAGGCTACTCAAGCGTATCACCCTAATAACAACTGAAATCGTCTTAAAGTTCATCCTTCATTGCCATTTTAGTTTCATTCATAGACCTTGATAAAAATTGATCTTTTCTTTATGTGAACTCTCCAGTAGCACTGAAACATTAGGTTCAATGATTTGTTTTTTATCCTATGATATCCATACGCTAATTTTCTGTTTTCTAAATGTGCAGCAATCAGGACTAGAATGTCACTGACACATGGTACTAAAAATTCTCATCGGGAATAGTTCTTCTTAATGCTGCTTGTAAAAACATGAGAGGTGTCTTTTTCTAGCACGCCTCTAACATGTATCAAATATTAATAAAAAAAATACGATCAACAAGCTATTCTTAAAACAAGTGTGGTCTGACTGTTATTGTGAGGAGCTGTTACTATGGATTCATCATGAAAGTAAATTATGCGGTGAGCTAATGTATATATACTCCCATCATTTATAAAAATTGAGAAGAGATGCTTAGTTTCTCATGAAAACGAGATTGATTTTATCACTTTTCTATAATCAACATTTATAGATGTAAAGGATTCTACATAGTTTTTTTATCAAAACTCACGAGAGTAAATCTCTTGTAAGTAATCAAACTTGTAGGCACAGTGCATGGACGGCTGTGTGAATACTACTATGAATAAGGAGACATACAACACGTCTGCAATTACTTTATATATTAGAAAGATCACAGCACATTAATTTTTTAATTAGCACTTGAAATACATCATAGCACATTGAATGCTAAGAGAGGGTATTTTATAAAGCCCACATACATAAATCCGACATTATGAAGATGTTTAAATTTAACTGCATCTTGACCATTGCAATCTTTGTTTTTTATATTTTGCAATTGAACTGTATGAAGTATGGAACCAGTAAATAATTTCTAATCTGAACTTCGATAATAACTCCAGAACGTCATCCCTGAAATTAAGCATTTGAATCAATAATTATCAATCTCTTTAATAGTCTATGTGTGAATGAACATTATACTGAATTTCTGTGATAACAAATATTAACTAAATCTTTGGGCCTGAAAAATAATACATCAAAATTATTCAACTTTAAAATAAATACAAATACTCAATACACTCCACATAATCTCATTGAGATTTTTACATTTAACTTTCACGATACATTTTCCTGTCACTCAAACTACGATATCCCCAGCGTTCGGTGACATGGAACACTAGAGGTTCTTTTTAAATATCCAAGACCAGACACACGGTGTTTACAGAAGTGATATTGAACCTACCTCATGTAGCCTGCTGACGAAATACAGTATATTGTCGTTCTTACGTCTTGGTTTTGACATTCTTCAATGATCTAGAGCTGCTTAATTTCATTTCTATCTTAAAAACAATTTTCCCTTAATGCTTGTGAAATATTGCTTTCATTTTTAGGCTCTCAACTAAACACACGCAAAACTCAGTGCAATATTTTTGAGCCAATGGATGCGATCAGTTGCCACAGCACTTTCTGTGGCAACTGACTCTAGAAAATTACATTATCGAACCAATCTAGCAAGCAAAGAATATAGGCAAATGTTTCGATCAAAACATGTCAGTTGCCGTGCGTGCTAAAAAAACATCTAATAAAATAATCGGAGTCTTGATATATTGGTGCAGGGGAAAACTCGCAAGAAAACCACATGAAATAAAATTAATGGAATGTTAATGCTTTTTCCCAGAGTGTAGCATATGCTCGATGTGAAAACTCCATACCAAATTCAATGTCATCGCGGTCAGAACACCGCAGCCATGTTTAAGAAAAAATTTTACAATGGTTTTACTGTAATGTATTGCAAAAGTGAAAAAACTTTCATCTAAGATTTTTGCTGTAAAGAGTCAAGAAAGACCAAATTTCTATGTTTGACGGGACCTCACTACGGCGAAGACTTCACGTTCATAAAATGCTATTGTTTTTCGTTCTTCTTTTCAACCTCAAATTAACGCAAAATGTTGTAAAAATTTATCTTCCTGCCGCTGAGGGCTAAACGCCGAATAAACGAAAGCAGGATATTTTTTGCGACACAACAGTCAATTTTGTTCCATTCTTCTTTAGTATACCGTATACTTCAAATATCTGCCTAACTGAGGCAGTCATTCCTCCTGGGTCCAAAGGCATCAAAAAGATGTCCAGTATTTTGCTGAGTTGTATTGAAAATTTTAATTGTATACAGCCCCGTCGATCAGTGTTTTTCAAACTATCTGATGTGCTGCACCGGCTGCTATTTCTTCTGCAATGCCAGGGAGCGATGTCATCGCTTAGTAATATTAATTTATGCATGAAACAACAATGCCGGCACCTGTTGCCGCGTACTCGTAGCTCATGGCTCGCGGACCGGCACCGGTCTCTGAACCACGAGTTGAGTGGCACTGCAGTAAAGTACATATCGTGTTTGTTTTACTATGATATATTAGTTCCCTTCCGAGGCAAAGACTCAGATATTACTTTTGTTTACTAATTTTTAAACATTGTGAGTAGAACTTTTCTTGAAGATATGACTATTTTAGTATTTTTACAATAGTTATTCTACATCTGCTACAAACTGATAAAAGTTATGCACTTTAGCACGTACAAAAATACCTAATATCGTGCCCAATTGTAAAATCAATATTTTAGCCAACTATTCGTGTCTAATTACAGTGATGAAAATTTTAACTATGCATCAAAGTTCTCGCATTTTGTATATGTATAAAATGCCAGCTTTTCCGTATCGAATAATTACTCTTCAAATTTTAATTTATTGGTTTTCCATGTATTTTCATTCTCAAATTTGGCTTTTTTATTTTCGTATTGATACAAAATTTCGACATTTTAATCTTTATTGAAAAATGTCTGGAGTGACCGGCGTGTGCTAATAGAGTTATGAGCTATCTGGCAATCAACACACATTTAGCTCATTTGCAACCTCGAACTCTTAGAAAACTTTCTTTATTTTAGATTTTAGTAATAGGACCTCAGTTTTTTTTTAATTTATCCAATGCACGAAAAAAAATAAAATAATCGTTATTAACATTTTTGGGCAAAAAGAAAAATTCAGACGCTTACAACTTTGAAATCGTTGTGCCTCGGGTGTGTTTTCCGTAGGCACTTTGCAAATTGAATTGGGTTTGTGGGAGAGCTTCGGAAAATTGGGCAATGAAATAAATGTCCCTTTAGAGCAGTGAATATGTAACTTGAGTTTACTGTCATGAAAAAATCCCGTAATATACTCTTGCAAGACTACTGTATCGTTTCAGAAAATGATTAATCGTGAGTTCTTACATGACCAAAATCGGAGAGTCTGAGATTACTCGAGTAACTGAGTAGCAAAAAGTTGATACAATTGCTCACAGTACGGTTCTTGATTAATAATGACGTCATCTGAACCATAAGACTAAGAAATTCTGGCTGTTATTGAATATTGTGAAAACGCTTAGAGATCAGTCATAAAAAATACATTACTTTTTTCTAGTTCATCTTGCTATATTTTTCTAACCTGGTTTCCCTTTATTCGGGTAATCTTCAAATATTTTCAAAAAAGTTATTGAAACACGAGTATGCTGTTTCTTATCGAAACATTATTTGAGTATTTTTTTATTTATGAGTAATCAGAAGCAATCAATTTAAACCATGCTGGAGTGACATAAACTGTAGCATCAATTTGCATCTTGTATTGCAGTATCAATGTTAAGACGAAAGACGATGTGGAAAATCAAATTTGAGAGGATGTCGTGTTCAAGATTTTTCCGGACTAAAATACATATCGAACAGTGTAACTCCTGTTGTAAATATTGATTAACTAGTATCCCCACAAGTGAAAATTGACGTGTTTTTTT